>SJYA01001456.1:278902-317620 GCA_006410615.1 Neotragus moschatus
GTAGTAAAAATTATCATTTTCATATTCTTAGTTAAATTTAATAATTATATTAAGTTATATTTATTAGTAAATAATATAAGATAACTGGATAAATTCAAAGTAGGAAAAAAAGGATGTAACATAATTAGTTACTACATTTAATTCAGTTCAGATAAGTTAAGTCACTCAGTCATGTCAGACTTTTTGTGAATCCATGGACTGCAGCATGCCAGGCCTCCCTGTCCATCATCAACTCCAGGAGTCTACCCAAACTCATGTCCATTGAGTCAGTGATGCCATCCAACCATCTCACCCTCTGCCATCCCCTTCTCCTCCTGCCCTCAATCGTTCTCAGGTTCAGGGTCTTTTCAGATGAGTCATCTTTTTGCACCAGGTGGCCTAAGTATTGGAGTTTCAGCTTCAACATCAGTCCTTCCAATGACCACCCAGGACTGACNAGTCAGTGATGCCATCCAACCATCTCACCCTCTGCCATCCCCTTCTCCTCCTGCCCTCAATCGTTCTCAGGTTCAGGGTCTTTTCAGATGAGTCATCTTTTTGCACCAGGTGGCCTAAGTATTGGAGTTTCAGCTTCAACATCAGTCCTTCCAATGACCACCCAGGACTGACCTCCTTTAGGATGGACTGGTTGGATCTCCTCGCAATCCAAGAGACTCTCAAGAGTCTTCTCCAACACCACAATTCAAAAGCATCAATTCTTCGGTGCTCAGCTTTCTTCACAGTCCAACTCTCATATCCATATATGACTACTGGAAAAACCATAGCCTTGATTAGACAGACCTTTGCTGGCAAAGTAATGTCTCTGCTTTTTAAGATGCTGTCTAGGTCGGTCATAACTTTCTTTCCAAGGGGTAAGTGTCTTTTAATTTCATGGCTACAATCACCATCTGCAGTGATTTTGGAGTCACAAAAAAAGTCTGACACTGTTTCCACTGTTTCCCCATCTATTTCCCATGAAGTGATTGGACCATATGCCATGATCTTAGTTTTCTGAATGTTGAGCTTTAAGCCAACTCTTTCACTCTCCTCTTTCACTTTCATCATGAGGCTCTTTAGTTCTTTTTCACTTTCTGCTATAAGGATGATGTCATCTGCATATCTGAGATTATTGATATTTCTCCCAGTAACCTTGATTCCAGCTTGTGATTCCTCCAGCCCAGCATTTCCCATGATGTACTCTGCATAGAAGTTAAATAAGCAGGGTAACAATACACAGGCTTGACGTACTCATTTTCCTATTTGGAACCAGTCTGTTGTTCCATGTCCAGTTCTAACTGTTGCTTCCTGACCTGCATATAGGTTTCCCAAGAAGCAGGTCAGGTGGTCTTGTGTTCCCATCTTTCAGAATTTTCCTCAGTCTATTTTGATCCATACAGTCAAAAGCTTTGGCATAGGTAATAAAGCAGAAATAGATGTTTTTTTCTGCAACTCCCTTGCTTTTTGATGATCCAGCAGATGCTGGCAATTTGATCTCTGGTTCCTCTGCCTTTTCTAATTCCAGCTTGAACATCTGGAAGTTCATGGTTCACGTATTGCTGAAGCCTGGCTTGGAGAATTTTGAGCATCACTTTACTAGCGTATGAGATGAGTGCAATTGTGCGGTAGTTTGAGCATTATTTGGCATTGCTTTTGTTTGGGATTGGAATGAAAACTGACTTTTTCCAGTCATGTGGCCACTGCTGAGTTTTCTAAATTTGCTGACATATTGACTGCAGCACCTTCACAGCATCATCTTATAGAATTTGAAATACTTCAATTCAGATTCCATTTACCTTTATTCATATGCATTGCTGAATAACTAAAATGTATTAGCATATTCAAATTCTTTCGGCTGATATTATATACATATTTATATATATGTAAATATAACTCAAAGAAATTTTTCTTACAGATAAATAGTTGAGAATTTTTCTACTATCTAATTTATCTTGGTCTGCAGGAACAAAAGTTGATTGTTTTGATTACTGATGATACTATAATAAACATTTGAGATTATATTAAGTATAGCAATTATAAATACAAAAATATATACAGAATAATGAATACAATATGCCATTTTCTTAAGCAAATTGTCATATTTTATTAAGATAGAATACTGAATATAAAATATACATATTGATTTATTTTATATACTGATAATGTTAATTATATTTTACAGCTAACTTCAATGTTTCATTTTCTTATTTATACAGATAACAAATTTTTATGTCTTATTCTACACATATATAATGTTACATATAGACTATGAATGTCAATATAAATATGAATAATAAAAATAATAGGATATGTTAAACATTCTAATAACTCTGACTCTATTTTAATAGATTTACTCACAAGGGAAAATGGTATCATCCCATTCCTGCAAAATATTACAAGATAAATAAAAAAAGTAAAATTAAATCTTTTTTCCTGTTAAATGACAAAGTTGTTCTCTTCTCAGAGAAAAGGCTTTGATTTTATCATGAAACTATTCTGTTAACTCTCAGTGCTTCTAAAATATTTTTGAGCTAAATAATTTTTCAATGTCCTTATTTTGAGGAATACAATTTAAATTACCCAAATCATCACCCTTTATTGCTGTTCTTATTTCTGACTTTGAAAAAATATGACTTATCTGTGTCTTACATTTCCTGTTAAGTTTTTTTTTTTTTCTTTCCCAAACTCAGGCACCAAATTAGGAATAACAGATATCTGTAGTTTCTCTAGAATGACCATCAGTACCAAAATGATTGCTTTGTTCTTTTTATGAAACAAAGATTATAAAACCAATCAGGTATGTTTTGCATTTCAATTTTTATAGTGTATTATTTATAAGTAAGGTGTAGTAATATAAATACATTTTAATGACTTCATACTCCTTGGTTCAAAAGCATGTTAATGTTCAGGCACAAGGACTGATACAATATTTGTCTACCATCTGATTTGTGTCTCTAAATTTTATGCACTAGTCACTCAAGAACAATCAGTATCCACTGTGCTAAGTCTTATTGTATAAATCAAAAGGCCCTAGACAATTGCCAATGTCTTTAGAAGGTATCATATGTCTCACTACCAGGCAATCATTGACTATCTGTTTATAAACTAATTGTGTGCTTTCCCTCAAGAGAGTGTTACATTCTCTTTCATTAAAATAGTGCTGGCTAACATAATTCATTATCCAAAACAGTTTCATTTTATTGCCAAAGAATAGATGAATTACCTACAATCTTCAATCAGCTTTCGTAAGACTATTTCACTCAAAATTCCTAAGGATGTTTCTGGCATATGTTTCAACTGTTAAATTTATAAACCTGGTAAAAGTGTAAAGATAAGATCCAAAAGTCTATTTATTGAGTTGGCAAAAAGTTCATTTGGGTTTTTCCATAAGATGTTACAGGGACAATAATCAAAGTGCTTTGTAAAACACTATCCATCATCCAGAAAAAGCACAGCCTTATTCTCTTTAGTCATCAATAAAAATAGAAAAAATAACTGATATATTTAAAATATATGTTGAAAATTATCTAAAGAATTAAGACTGCCATGGTGTTGGGACATATCCTTAGCTGTAATGTCTTTCAGATCTTAGGCAAGGGAAATCAGAGGCTATCACATATGAACCAATAAGAGCTCACCCTATGAGAGTAGAATTACACCCCCCATAACTGATTATAATTTCTTACAGGTATAAACAGTACATTATTCCAATCAAGGTGACATAGAAAAATGTCATAAAACGAGTATTTTAATTAGCAAAAAAAATTTTTCTCATCATTTTAGAAACTGGAAAGTGAAAGAATCAAGGTGATTGATGATTTGATTTCTGGTGATGGACATTTACTTGGCTTATAGGCACCTTTTCATTGAATCTTCACATAGCAGGAGAGAAACAGTGACAGTACTCTTTGTTGTCTTCCCTTATAAAGATACCAATGGATCAGGGCCCCATCCTGTGACTGCATTTAACCTTAATTAGGAAGTTATGACCAACCTAGATAGCATATTAAAAAGCAGAGACATTACTTTGCCAACAAAGGTCCATCTAGTCAAGTCTATGGCTTTTCCAGTAGTCATGTATGGATGTGAGAGGTGGACTGTGAAGAAAGCTGAGCGCTAAAGAATTGATGCTTTTGAACTGTGGTGTTGGAAAAGACTCTTGAGAGTCCCCTGGACTGCAAGGAGATAGAACAAGTCCATTCTAAAGATCAGTCCTGGGTGTTCATTGGAACACTTGATGCTAAAGCTGAAACTCCAGTACTTTGGCCACCTCATGTGAAGAGTTGACTCATTGGAAAAGACTCTGATGCTGAGAGGGATTGGGGGCAGGAAGAGAAGGGGACAACAGAGGATGAGATGGCTGGATGGCATCACTGACTCGATGGATGTGAGTCTGAGTGAACTCCGGGAGTTGGTGATGGACAGGGAGTCCTGGCATGCTGTAATTCATGGGATTGCAAAGAGTCAGACACGACTGAGTGACTGAACTGAACTGAACTGAACTGAACCTCTTTATAGGCCCTAGCTCCAAATATAGTCACATTGGCATGCAGGAGGTTTAGGAGTTTTGTTTAAAAAAAAAAAAGGATCTATGAATTTGGAGGGACATGATTTAATCCATAGCAAATAATCAAATACTTAGAGGTTTAAAGCAATACACTTGTCTTTATAACTAATAGGTCCAAGTGACTTCTCAGGGATTTGTTGTTGTTTAGTGCAAAGTCATATCTGACTTTATTCAACCCCAAGGACTGTAGCCTGCCAGGCTGTTCTGACCATGGGATTTTTCAGGCGTGAATACTGGAGTGAGTTGTTATGTCCTTCTCCAAGGGAATTCCCCAACCCAGGGACTGAACCCAGGTCTCCTGCAATGCAGGTAGATTCTTTATCATTGAGCCACCAGGGAATTCCTACACAACCTTCAATCGGAAACCCAGTTTTACTAAAAATGATGCCAGCATAAATTTGCTCTTGAATTTGTTGAAAAGACCTTATCAGGTACTATTGACTACAAATACTGTAATTAAATTACAAGAGTTGGATGCCTGGAACTTCATTTGCCCACTGAAAATATTTTATTCCCCTGAACTGGAGGTCTTTACAACTAAGACATCTATAATCGGAACTCTCTCAAAATACTCCAGAGAAAATAGCATCACGAAAGAGACAGATTTCTCAAGAAACTTGCGTCTAGCATCTAGCAGGATCTTTCATATGTAAATAACTTCTACCCCCAAATTTTGTGGATAATGACCCCCAAATGTCAGGAGTCAATGACTGCCATCTTCTTTCTAAACTTTATTTTCAGGACAAACTTTTTTCCCTCTGTTAGTTTAAAATTCTAAACCTCTAACTATAAAAATCAATGGAACTGAATATTTTTTTTCTTTAACTCCACACATTAGTTTCTAAAAGATAATCTTTGGCATATCAATGCCTGACTAATGATAAAAAGAGAAAAGAAAAGAAAACTTTGAGACTTTGCCACTATTACTTTTGAGTCACCCATTTCAGGCAATTCAGAGGGAGCTTGATATTTGTTTCCCTAGTTTGGACTGTGGAAAATTGGTGCATGGGGGAGTATCTCTTTATGACTCTACTTTTTATATTCATCAGCATTACAGTTCCATGTTGCATCCTTTCCAGTCTTAAATGGCTGTATAGAGCTGATAACCTGGACCAATGATTGAAGTCACCAAGGAAAACTAAAACTCAAATGAAAAACTAACAGCTGTGCTCATTACTCAAGAATCTTCTGTGACCATAGAACTTCCTTGTTCTGTAGATTCAGTAGTTAAATATCTAGATTCTGAAATCTGGCTTAAGCCTATTGACCATAAGTCAGTCCTATGCTGGCCAAAATATGATCATGAAACACCTCGAAGGCCTAAAATAAGTACTTAACTAACATTTATGAGACCTTGGCTGTTTCTGCCTACCTCTCTTGATAAACACAAATTGTCCAAACTAAACCATGACTCCAGTCATGCTGCTCATACATCCTGTTCCAAAATTAATGCAACCAAAACTGTCTCCCTCCAAAGAGGCTATCTCTTGGCCTTTAAATAAAGACACCTAAAATAAGTAAAATTCTATTACATTCAAGCAACACAAAAAATAAATATGGGCATCAATACAGACCTAGGGGAATTCCAGTTTATGATTATTTTCATTATTCTATCCAGTTTAACATATTTTAGAAGATTTTATCTCAAGTTTATATGTTCTTAATTCCTTAATTTTTTGGAAACAATTTTAGATTCAGCGGAGATTATGAAGTTAGTTTGGAAAAGAGCTATGTACACTTTACAAGTTTCCTCTAATGGCTACAATTTACACAATTATAGTACAGTATCGATTCAAGGAATTTGATACTGGTACAATATACATGCATAATTCTATGTCATTTTATTACCTGAGTTGATTAGCATAACCACCTCTGCAATGAGCATAGGAAGATTCTTTCACCACAGTGGTCTCTCTCTGGTACCCTTTTACATTCATTCATAACCACCAGCATAATCTACATTAAGTTCTCCCCCTTCTCCAGCTATTATGAATCTGTTTTCCACTATTACAATCCCAATATTGAAGANTTGATTAGCATAACCACCTCTGCAATGAGCATAGGAAGATTCTTTCACCACAGTGGTCTCTCTCTGGTACCCTTTTACATTCATTCATAACCACCAGCATAATCTACATTAAGTTCTCCCCCTTCTCCAGCTATTATGAATCTGTTTTCCATTATTACAATCCCAATATTGAAGAATGCTATAAAAATAGAAGCATGCAGTTTTTGACTTGATTCAATTGGCTTTTTTTCACTCAGCACAATGCCCTTAAGAGCCATGCAAATTGTTGTGTGTATCAATATTTTATTACATTTTTATTGCTAAGTAACATTCAATGATATGAGTGTGTCACAGTTTGTTTAACCATTCCCTTACTGAAGCATTGTTCAATTGCTTCCAAGATTTGTCTATTAGAAATAAAGCTGCTATGAAAATCCATGTTCAGTGAGCATAAGTTTTCAACTTTCTGGGAAACATACAATTGCTGGATCTTATGGTAGTTTTCATTTTTATTTTTATAAGAAAATGTCAGACTATTATCCAAACTGCCTGTACCATTTTACATTACTACAAAGCTTAGACAGAGATTCAGTTTCTATGTGCATTAGTCTCCATGGAGTATTATTATTATTATTAATTGTATTAAATTTTATCTCTTCTATTATGTATACACTGATATCTCATCACAGTCTTACTTTATATTTTACTGATGGCTGATCATGGTGATCTGGTCCCATCACTTCATGGGAAATAGATGGGGAAACAGTGGAAACAGTGTCAGACTTTATTTTTTTGGGCTCTGCAGATGGAGATTGCAGACATGAAATTAAAAGATGCTTACTCCTTGGAAGAGAGGTTATGACCAACCTAGAAAGTATATTGAAAAGCAGAGACATTACTTTGCCATCAAAGGTCCATCTAATCAAGGCTATAGTTTTTCCAGTAATCATGTATGGATATGAGAGTTGGACTGTGAAGAAAGCTGAGCACCAAGGAATTGGTGCTTTTGAACTGTGGTGTTGGAGAAGACTCTTGAGAATCTCTTGGACTGCAAGGAGATCCAACCAGTCCATTCTGAAGGAGGNGATTTGTCTATTAGAAATAAAGCTGCTATGAAAATCCATGTTCAGTGAGCATAAGTTTTCAACTTTCTGGGAAACATACAATTGCTGGATCTTATGGTAGTTTTCATTTTTATTTTTATAAGAAAATGTCAGACTATTATCCAAACTGCCTGTACCATTTTACATTACTACAAAGCTTAGACAGAGATTCAGTTTCTATGTGCATTAGTCTCCATGGAGTATTATTATTATTATTAATTGTATTAAATTTTATCTCTTCTATTATGTATACACTGATATCTCATCACAGTCTTACTTTATATTTTACTGATGGCTGATCATGGTGATCTGGTCCCATCACTTCATGGGAAATAGATGGGGAAACAGTGGAAACAGTGTCAGACTTTATTTTTTGGGGCTCTGCAGATGGAGATTGCAGACATGAAATTAAAAGATGCTTACTCCTTGGAAGAGAGGTTATGACCAACCTAGAAAGTATATTGAAAAGCAGAGACATTACTTTGCCATCAAAGGTCCATCTAATCAAGGCTATAGTTTTTCCAGTAATCATGTATGGATATGAGAGTTGGACTGTGAAGAAAGCTGAGCACCAAGGAATTGGTGCTTTTGAACTGTGGTGTTGGAGAAGACTCTTGAGAATCTCTTGGACTGCAAGGAGATCCAACCAGTCCATTCTGAAGGAGGTCAGTCCTGGGTGTTCATTGGAAGAACTGATGTTGAAGCTGAAACTCCAATACTTTGGCCACCTCATGCAAAGAGTTGATTCATTGGAAAAGGTTCTCATGCTGGGAGGGATTGTGGGCAGGAGGAGAAGGGGACGACAGAAGATGAGATGGCTGGATGGCATCACCAACTCAATGGACATGGATTTGGGTGAACTCCAGGAGTTGGTCATGGACAGGGAGGCCTGATGTGCTGCAATTCATGGGGTGCAAGGATTCGGACATGACTGAGCGACTGAACTGAACTGAACTGAATCACGGTGATATTTTTTCATGTGTTTATTTGCCAATCTTGATGCTAATCAGTGAAATGGCAATGTCTCTTCAAATCTTTTACTCATTCATTAATTGGATTATTCTTTAGAGTTGACCTGGAGAACTTCATGTATTTGAGAGATATGTTATTTGTCATATATGTGATTTGCAAAAATTTCCCCCAGACAGTAGCTTCTCTTTCTATTAACTGAAAATATCACAGAAGTTGTTTAAAATTTTGTACAACCCAATGTATCATTTTTTCCTTTATGGATTATGCATTTAGTGTCAACTTTAAAAATTCTTCACTCAGTCCTAGATCCCAAACATTTGTGCCTGTGTCATCTGAAGTTTATAATTATTCTATGTGGATCTTGAATATTGTGACCTTGCTGAGTTCACTTACTTATTTTTTATATAATTTACTTATTTACTATTGAAGGATAATTGCTTTACAGAATTTTACTGGATTCTGTCAAACCTCAACATGAATCAGCCATATATATATATATATATCTCCCCCCCTTTTGAACCTCCTTCCCATCTCCCATCCCATCCCACCCCCTCAGGCTGACACAGAACCCGTTTCACTTTCCTTAGCTGTACAGCAAATTCCTGTTGGCTATCAATTTTACAGGTGGTAGTGTAAGTTTCCTTGTTATGCTTCCCATATATCTCACCCTCACCTCCCCTTTCCCCATGTCCGTAAGTTCTATTCTTTATGTTTGTTCCTTCACTGATGCCCTGTAAATAAATTCTTCAGTACCAGTTTTCTAGATTCCATATATATGCATTTGGAGAAGGCAATGGCACCCCACTCCAGTACTCTTGTTTGGAAAATCTCGTGGATGGAGGAGCCTGCTAGGCTGCAGTCCATGGGGTCGCTAGGAGTTGGACATGACTGAGCAACTTCACTTTTACTTTTCACTTTCATGCACTGGAGAAGGAAATGGCAACCCACTCCAGTGTTCTTGCCTGGAGAATCCCAGGGACGGGGGAGCCTGGTGGGCTGCCGTCTCTGGGGTCGCACAGAGTCGGACACGACTGAGGTGACTTAGCATATATATGCATTAGATTATGATATTTATCTTTCTCTTTCTGACTCACTTCACTCTGTATAACAAGTTCTAGGTTCATCCACTTCATTAGAACTGACTCAAATATGTTCCTTTTTATGGCTGGGTAATATTCCATTGTGGAGATGCACCACTGCTTTATCCAGTCATCTGTCAATGGACATCTAGGTTGCTTCCATGTTCTAGCTATTGTAAATGGTGCTCAATGAACAATGGGATACATGTGTGTTTTTCAGTTTTGATTTCCTCAGGGTATGTGCCTAGCAGTGGCACTGCTGGGTCATATGGTGGTTTTATTCCTAGTTTTTTTAAGGAATCTCCATACCATCTTCCATAGTGCCTGTATAAATTTACATTCCCACCAACAGTGCAAGAGTGTTCCCTTTGCTCCACACCCTCTCCAGTATTTATTGTTCGTATATTTTTTGATCAGAGAAGGCAATGGTAACCCACTCCAACACTCTTGCCTGGAAAATCCCATGGACGGAGGAGCCTGGTCATTCTGACTGGTTTTCCCAGCACCATTTATTGAAGAGGCTGTCTTCGCCTCATTGTATATTCTTGCACTCTTTGTCAGAAATAAGGTACCAATAGGTGCATGGGTTTATTTCTTGGCTTTCTACCTTGTTCCATTGGTCTGTATTTCTGTTTTTGTGCTAGTACCATACTGTCTTGATGACTGGAGCTTTGTAGTGTAATCTGAAATTGGGAAGGTTGATTCCTTCAGTTCCTTTCCTCTCTCTCAAGACTGTTCTGGCTATTCATGGTCTTTTGTGTTTCCATGTGAATTGTGAAATTTTTTGTTGTAGTTCTGTGAAAAATACCATTGGTAATTTGATAAGGATCACATTAAATCTGTAGATTGCATTTAGTAGGATAGTCATTTTCACAATATTGATTCTTCCTACCCAGGAACATGGAATATCTCTCCATCTGTTTATGTCATCTTTGGTTTCTTTCATTAGTGTCTTATAATTTTGTGTGTACAGATCTTTCATCTCCTTAGGTAAGTTTATTCCTATATATTTAATTCTTTTTGTTGCAATGGTGAATGAGATTGATTCTTTAATTTCTCTTTCTGATTTTTGATTGTTTGTATATAGAAATGAAAGTGATTTCTGTGTATTGATTTTGTATCGTGCAACTTTGCTAAATTAACTGATTTGCTCTAGTAATTTTCTGATAATATCTTTAGAGTTTTCTGTGTACAATATCATATCATTGGCAAACAGTAAGAGCTTTACTTCTTTTCTGATCTGGATTCCTTTTATGTATTTTTCTTCTCTGATTGCTATAACTAGGACTTCCAGAACTATGTTGAATAATAGTGGTAAAAGTGGACACCCTTGTCTTGCTCCTGATCTTAGAGGGAATGCTTTCAGTTTTTCACTATTGAGAATAATGTTTGCTGTAGCTTGTAATATATGTTCTTTACTATGTTGAGTGCTGAAATTGTCAAAGGCTTTTTCTGCATCTATTGAGATAATTATATGGTTTTTACCTTTTAATTTGTTAATATGGTACATCACACTGATTGATTTGCATATATTGAAGAATCCTTGCATCCCTGGAATAAACCCAACTTGATTACGATGTATGAGCTTTTTGATGTGTTTAATTCATTTGTTAATTTTAGAGATTTTTTTTTTGAGTAAATTTCTTAAGGCTTTCTATATAGATCATCAGGTCATATACAAATAGCAACAGATTTATTTCCCCTCTTCTGATCTTTGTGCCTTTTATTGTCTTTTCTTGCCTTATTATCCTGGCTAAAATTATAGCATAGAATAGAAAAGATGAGAATAAGCTTTGATATGTTTTTCTCTACTTAGAAGAAAAGTGTTCAATTTTTTGCCATTGAATCCTACATTATTAGATGTGGCAGTTCTTTAAAAGTTTTTTTAAAAATCAAGTTAAGAAAGTTCCCTCTATTACTACATTTTTGATAGATTTTTTTTAATGAGTGCTATTAAATTTTGTCAAATACTTTTTATGCATCAGTTTATTTGATCATGTCACTTTTTTTTAGTCTGTTAATATATATATATTTTTTTCTTGACTGATTTTCAAATATTGAGCCATCCTTGACTCTCTGGAAAGCATATTGCATTTTTTACAGATTGAAGGTTTGTGTCAACCATGCATTCAGCAAGTGTGCTGGTGCCTTTTTTTCCAATAGTATTTGCTCACTTCCTATCTTTGAATCACATTTTTGTAAGTTACACAATATTTCCAAATGTTTAATTGTTATTATATTTGTTATGGTGATTTGTGATCAGCAATATTTGTGTCACTACTTTGGTGTAACTTTGATGTACATGTGACTGTTTTGGGTTACCATGAACTACTGAGAGTCCCTTGCAAGGAAATCAAGCCACTCAATCTTAAAGGAAATCAATAATGAATTATTCATTGGAAGAACTGACGTGAAACTCCAATACTTTGGCCACCTGATGTGAAGAGCCAACTCATTAGAAAAGACCTTGATGCTGGGCAAGATTGAGGGCAGGAACAGAAGGGGATAACAAGGGATGAGATGGTTGGATGGCATCATCGACTCAAAGGACATGAATCTGAGCAAGCTCCAGGAGTTGGTGATGGATGGTGAAGCCTGGCATGCTGCAGTCCATGGGATCGCAAAGAGTCAGATATGACTGAGTGACTGAACTAAACTGAACTGCTGCTGTATAAGATGATGAACTTAAAAAATGCTCTGTCTCCTTCAGTTCAGGTCACCCTATTCCCTACAATGTTGAAATTAGGCCAACTAATAATCTTATAATTCAAGACTTAGATGTCTGACTTTAAATCAAAAGCTAGAAATGATTACCTTAGGGAGGAAGGCATGTTCAAAGCTGAGACAGGCTGAAACAGTCAACCACACTGTGATTGCAAAGGAAAACTTCTAAGGGAGATTTACAGTGCTACTCCAGTGAACATATGGATGATAAGAAAGCAAAGTGGCCTTATGACTGATAATGGAGAACATTTTAGTGATCTGGAAAGAACAAATCAGCTACAACATTCCCTTAAACCAAAGCTTAAATTCAGAGCAAAGCCCTAACTCTCTTCAATTCCATGAAAATTGAAGGAGGTAAGAAAATTTCAGGATAAAATTTGAAGCTTAAAGAGTTTCTTTCATGAAATTTAAGGGAAAAAGCCGTATCTATAACATGAGAGTGCAAGGTGAAGCAGCAAGAGCTGATAGAAAAGCTGAAGCAAGCTATTCAGAAGATTTAGCTAAGAAAATTAATGAAGGTGATCACACTAAACAATGTTGGATTCCCTGGTAGCTCAGTCAGTAAAGAATCTGCCTACAGTGCAGGAGACACAGGAGACATGGGTTTGATCCCTGGTCAGGAATATCCCCATGAGAAGAATATGGCAAACCACTCCAGTATTCTTGCCTGGAAAATCAAATGGAGAGAAGAGCCAGTCCATGAGGTCTCAAGGGTCAGACACGACTTAGTGGCTAAACCCACACTAAGCAATAGATTTTCTTTAGTTTTTCTACAAAGCACAGCAGAAACTATATTTGTTGATCAAGGAATAGGAAAGGGAGGGCTCCTACTCTAAAGACTACCTTTCCTTGGGTGGAAGGCATGGAATAAAAAACTTTTAAAGGGTAAGAAGTGAATGGGCCATCAGAATTTGTGGAAAGGGGCAGCGATTTCCAGAAACAGCCAGAACATGTGCAGTCCATAGTGCTCCACTGCACAAGACACTAATCATGTCTAGAAAAGCTCCAGTTCCCCCTTTTGGGGTGGAAATTTTAGCATGGTAATGAGGCAAAGACAACTTCTGGACACTTTGTGGTCTCATCACAATAGAATTTAAATGTAGACAAAACATTTTTCCATTGGAAGATGCCATCTAAGACTTTTATAGCTAGAGAGGATAAATTGATATCTGCCTTCAAAGTCTCAAAGTACACTCTAACTTTCTTGTTAGGGGCTAATCCAGCTGACGACTTTAAGTTGAAGCTAATGTTCACCTACCATTATGAAAACTCTTAGAATTATAATGTTTATTTTTCTTGTGCTTTATAAATGTAACAACAAAGCCCAGATGACAGCACACCTGTTAACAATATGGTTTATTGAATGTTTTAAGCCCATTGTTTCGATCTACCATTGATCAGAAAAAAGATTTCTTTCAAAATATTATTGCTCAATGACAATGCGGAGAAGGCAATGGCATCCCACTCCAGTACTTTTGCCTGGAAAATTCCATGGGCTGAGGAGCCTGGTAGGCTGCAATCCACGGTGTCGCTAAGAGTCAGATACGACTGAGTGACTTGACTTTCACTTTTCACTTTCATGTATTGGAGAAGGAACTGGCAACCCACTCCAGTGTCCTTGCCTGGAGAATCCCAAGGATGGGGAAGCCTGGTGGGCTGCCCTCTACGGGGTCGCACAGAGTCCGACACGACTGAAGCGACTTAGCAGCAGCAGCAGCAGCAGCAATGACAATGCACCTGGTGACCCAATATCTCTATGGCAGCTATATCCTTACAAAATGTCTTTCATAAATAATCTCTTGCTTGTTCTTTTAAACTGTTCTTTCATAGCTCTCATCGGCTTCAAACATAGTAAAAATTAATTTGATGATATAATTTATCATGTATTTGGGACACTTGAGTCTAAAAGTGCTCATTAAAATAAGATCAGAAAATTAAAAGATAGGTTTATTGACCAATTGGTTCTGCTATATTAAAGTATATACAAAATAGGGACTGGGTGAGGTACATGACAAATATAAATAGAGTGCTCAGATTACAGGTAATATTTGAGTGAAGACTTCAAGGTGAGGATACGAGTTATGTAGGTATCTAGGAAGAGAGTCTTCCAGACGGAGTTGTCATTGCAGAGACCCTGTGGCCTGATGTGCTTGAAGATCAGCATAAAGTTAGTGAGGAAAAGCATAAGATTAACGGAAAAGAAACAATAGTGGGGCAGTGGGGCAGGTGGTTAGAAAAAAATGACATTAAACAGATAATGAAAGCCACAGTGGTAAGTCAAATTTTGCGGGGCCAAATGGGCCATTTTAAGGACTTCATTTTTTTTTTTTTTCCACTTTGGAAGTTTTTTTTTTTTTTTTTAAGCAGAGTTGTGTAATGATCTGATTTATTTTATTCAGATATTCTGTTTCTGTTTTAAAAATAGGCTGTAGAACTATTAGAGCAAACAGATAGCTAGATATGAGCAGAAAAAGGGAGTGGGCACAGGCCATGTGGAAGGAAACTATAAGTCTTATGAACAAAGGGGGTCCTTGGGCAGACAAAGAGAAGCCAGAACCTCTGGACTGACAAGAAACCATAAATTTTGGAATGACAAAGGTCATAGAGGCATATAAAGAAAGATGGGAAAAGACAGGAATCGTCAGCAATAGAACGCAACCCCTTTGCTCATTATGCCCTCGTTACAATAAAATTAGCCTGTTGATAAGAAGTACCCATCATGCATCAACATCTTGACACTTCCAATCAAAACTAAATAAGGGATAACCAATAAGGGCCCACTATATGGCACAGGGAATATGTTCAATATTTTGTAATAACCTACAAGGGAAAAATAATCTGAAAATATATTTATATATATGAGTATGACTATATATATATACAAATATATTTATAAAATAATTGCTTTTCTCTATACCTGAAACTAACATGATATTGTAAATCAACTATTCCTCAATTAAAAAAAATNAAGGGCCCACTATATGGCACAGGGAATATGTTCAATATTTTGTAATAACCTACAAGGGAAAAATAATCTGAAAATATATTTATATATATGAGTATGACTATATATATATACAAATATATTTATAAAATAATTGCTTTTCTCTATACCTGAAACTAACATGATATTGTAAATCAACTATTCCTCAATTAAAAAAAATGCTTTAGGAAAAATAAAGACTAAAAAAGGACAAAATTCCTCCTGTTTTCAGGAAGGTGGAGCTGGGAGGAAAAATCAGGAAAAAAATATCAGGAAATATCAGACCCCAAACCTCTTCCTCTCCAATGAATAGTCTGTGCATTCATTTTCACACCCCATATTACCAACTTGCCAAAGACAGCCTCAGCATAGCTACTCACCTGAATCTGCCTGGTCTTCCCTTAAGAGCACACTATGGCTTAACAAATTTTTGCTTTTCTTTTCTTACATCCATCTCTGAATTCTTTTTCAACAAAACAATAACCTGATATCTGGGAACAGAATGATAAGTTAGCAGTTTATTACTCTAACTCAGGGAAGAGGATGAGAGAGGTAAAAGTTGAAAATTATAGGCTCCACTGGACAGAAGCCAGAGTCTAGACAAATGCTTTCTTCAGGAAACAGTCTGGGTCACCAGTCTGGTTAGATTCCAATTTTTAATGGAGAATCACTCTGAGAGAGTCTCATCCTGCCTGTTCTTTTATGAAAAGCAGCCTAAATTGAATTCTTCTTCCCCACCAATAAGATTCTACCTAATGTATACATTTCAAGAGTAATCAAATCCCTTTCCTCTTACTCTAATAAGTAAGTGTATGGGTAAGTGAAAGTTGCTCAGTCATGTCCCGAGTCTTTCTGACCCCATGGACTGTAGCCTGCCTGGCTCTTCTGTCCATGAAATTCTCCAGGTAAGAATACTGGAGTTGGTTGCCATACCCTTCTCCAGGGGATCCTCCCAATCAAGGAATTGAACCTGGGTCTCCTGTCTCCTGCCAGGCCAATTCTTTACAATCTAAGCCACCAGAGAAACACTAGGTAGCCCCAAAATTTTTGCTAAAATAGTTTTATCATTTTAGAAGTTTAGATATAGGAATAATGAGAATTAAAATAAAAGTATTTAAATGTTCACTATAGCTACAACAGTTACCTTTCCTGTTTATCATAGCTTAAATCCATTCCTCCTGTCTATCTATCCATTTTTTTCCTTCCTATGTCACAAAAAAGACACATACCATGTCTTCTGTTTGAACATAAGGAACAACTGATAATATAAATTATTGTACCTTATGAGAACCACAAGAACACAGTTTTTGAAAGGAACATGGTTATAGCACTGGCATTTAAAATTTTTATAACCTGCTACTTAAGTTCTGTCTCAGTGATATATAAAATGATAATATTTGCATTTATACTAATCAACATCCTACAGTTGGCCTATATGCAACCCTTCTTTACATTCACTTAAAATCATCCTGAGTGAATAAATAATGTTCTGATCAGTCCTATTTAACTTTATATAAAAAAAAAATTTTTGCCTGCTTCAAAGCATTCCTCTCCTCTCTTCTAATCCCAAAGAAATGTAATGACAAAGAATGTTCAAACTCCTGCACAATTACACTCATCTCACACGCTAGTAAAGTAATGCTCAAAATTCTCCAAGCCACGCTTCAGCAATACACGAACCATGAACTTCCAGATGTTCAAACTGGATTTTAAAAAGGCAGAGGAGCCATATCCAATTGCCAACATCCAGTGGATTATCGTAAAAGCAAAAGANTCCATCCTAAAGGAGGTCAGTCCTGGGTGTTCATTGGAAGGACTGATATTGAAGCTGAAACTCCAATACTTTCTCCACCTGATGCAAAGAGCTGACTCATTTGAAAAGACCCTGATGCTGGGAAAGATTGAGGTCAGGAGAAGGGGACGACGAAGGATGAGATGGGTGGATGGCATCATCTACTAAATGGATATGAGTTTGGGTAAACTCCGGGAGTTGGTGATGGACAAGGAGGCCTGGCATCCTGTAATTCATGGGGTCACAAAGAGTTGGACACGACTGAGTGACTGAAATGAACTGAACTGTTGGTAAAATGTATGGCTTGGGAGAGACAAAATGGGAGGAAAATAATGGTTTGATTTTCTACTGCTCCTCTATTTCTTCCTCAGCATTTGCCTACAGGATGGCGATATGGAATTCAGATAGAGGAGACAAGACTCCAATTTGTTAAACTGCATACCAGTGATGGGACAAGATCCTTGCATGGCTTTGGCTTGGTCCTGTTTCGTTCTAGTGGTGTTTATCAATGTAGGAAGGAGTGGATATGTATTTGGGCTACTCCTCAACTCCTCACAACCATCCTATCTTTTAATAAGGTCTCTCTCGTAGAGAGTGACTATATCTCCCAGTGATCCTGTGTCTCCACTTCTCTTTCCTGTTGAGGCATAATTTTACTTGAACTAGTGGCCACTTGAACAGCTCTATTTTCTTCTTCTTCCTTTTATGATCTTCTAGCCCATTAGAGATTTTTCTTTTCTATTTGGACTCCACATTGTTAGTCCCTTTTCACCTTACTGCTCATGTATCACTCCAATATTCATGGCTCTGAAGACTTAGAAATTCAATCAGATAGTCTCTCCTTTTATAGGCATTATGCAACACAAGTTATTCTCTTGGAGACTTCCCATTTGTCCCTTTCCTGACATTCCTCAACTTATTTTGGGCAAAGATAATAACTCTTACTATAAACACTCATTTTCTTTAAAATAAATGGTTTTCTATTTCTGTTGTCTTCTTCCATTCATTTTTCTTATAAAGTCAGAAGTAGAAGAGGTTGAAATGGTGTCTGATATTTGTAGAGATGGTCCCAGCATCTCACAGTAAGACTTGGGAGGAGGTTTCCAGTAACATCTGTTATCTCTGTTTAAAGTTAGTGTGCATTTAACACGGTGATAAGTAAAGTCCACTTAGCCTGGCAAATTTATGTGCAGGTATTACTTTTTAATTTTGTTTGAATCCATATACAATTATAGCCATTTGCTTTGTCTCTAAAAACAACTAAAACTTTTAAAATGAAGATTAATTAAAGCAGCTAAATTTACTAATATTTCAACTAACTTGAAGACACAGTTTCTATAAAACATGAGAAATACAAAACTTAGAGTACATAAGTTGGAAGTACATTTAAGGTTTGACATCATTTGACAAGAAATTTTTAAGATAATTTGACAAGAAAAAGTTCAATATCCAGAAGTCTTCCTGTTTGTGTCAGGTTGGCATCTATCAGGCAATAAAGTAATCAGTAGATTTCAAATAATGCACAAATAATGCAGTCTCACTGTCACTGCAAAGCGTTTTTGGTTACCGTATCATTTTTCAATTAGGAAAAATGGGATTTTGGCATGAAATAAAGCTCAATGAGAACAAAGAACATTCAAATTTCAGTTAATATTGTGAAAATTTGCCCTAAATTTAATTAATGCACACAAATAATCACCAACAGCAATTATAAAGCACTGATGGAAAAGTAAAAGGGACTTGGTATTTGATATGTTTTATCCTAATTCTGTCAATTACTAATTGGTCTTTAAAGAATTAAAGCCATTCCATGGCCCATTCACCTAGCTATGAAACAATGATATCTGCTTGGCAAAAAGATTGTAGGAATTACAGATAAAATAAGCAAGGAACATGGTACAGAATATCACTTTCTAGCAACTACTAGTACTGTTAGCTTTAGAAATTTAGACAGAAAACAGAGAAGAGACATGTTCAGAGGAAGACATGGAGGGTTCCTCTTGTGAGAAACTGGCATTGAAGGTCTAGGCAAAGAAGTTACCACATAAGGACACTTTGGAGTTTTGATCCAGCTTCACTTAGTTTAATCTTACTCATCTAGTTTAACTAAGGTGTACTATTGTAACTAACTAGGACTCTATTGGAAGGAGTAGAGAACAGAATCAAGGACACAATCCCATTCCCCATGCCCTTCATCTGCATCTTCTTTATAGAGAAACTTCAGCCTTCTAGGCCTTCCCTGGGTTCAAAAATAAATTTAATCAGAGAAGTGAGAAAAAATGCAGCAACAAAGGAAAACTGTTAAGCAAGACAAAATAATCGTTTAGCCATTAAACAAAATCAGGGATCTTTAGTTCCATCTCAAGTGCTGTAGATAATATTCTTAGACATATTCTTTGAGCTGTTTTGAAGATACTGAAACCACTTACCCCTAAAATGGAAGAATTTAACTCTATGTTACTGGTAGGTATGTAGATTTCAGACTGGCTGAAACCAGAAGGTTGATGATGTTGACTTCCAATTACCTCACCATCATTCAATCAGAAAAATGCCCATAAACTGACCACAAGCCCTAACCGCATCTTTAAAAACATTTCCCTGAAGCCATAGGGAGTTCAAGTCTCTAACATAAGCTCCTTGCTTGGCACCCTACAATATATAGTGCACTTTCTTTCACCACAACCTGGTGTCAGTAAGTTGGTTTTATTGTGTGAAAGTGAGTAAACCCAAGTTTGGTTTGGTAACACTACTATTAATGAAAATTATCACTCTACCCTGAACACTAGATCATGTTGGCATTAATTCCCAAAGTATATTTCTACTACCAAGTTACCAGCAGCATTTCTATTTTTCAAACTACTATTCTTTAACAGTTTTTTAACCACATTTTTGAGGCAGCTTGAATGAGAGAGACCTATAAATGGTAGTGACTAGTTCATCATCTAAGAACACAGCTGTTGGTTTCTTTTGCATGTTACTTTGAATTGTGGTTATTTAGAGCATCTTCTTGAATGAAACTGAGGGAGAATACTGATGCTATTCAATAATTTTATCAACTACTAGTCTCTCACACTTTTGGTAGGTTTAAATGAAACAAATGGATCATAGAGTGAAATTATTTGGACAGATGTCAGAGTAAACCTAAAGAATAAAAGCAGCCCACTGTGAAGGACTTTTTACTTACCAAAGGAGTGCACAGGAGGTTTGCAGACAAATCCTATTACTGGGTAATGGGATTTATCCGCGTGTCCAGACACCAGTTTGAAAATGTGATTCTGCTCAAGACATAAGCAGAAAAGTTCTTAAATGGGACAAAATTCTGTCTTCAGGAAAGATGGAATATATTTCACTAGAGTCAATCTGATTCTTGCTTTAATAAATTGCTTGAAGCAAAAAGAAAGTCTTTGCTGACACAAGAAATGCTGAAGCTTTCTGAGCTTAGTCTTTTGAAGTAAGGTCTATGGTTGGCAGTAGACAAGAGAACAACAGTAGGGAAGAGTAGACTCAGAAACATTAGGGATTTCTGGCTAAGTGGCATCACTTATTCTCCCCAAACAAGGTCTAGGATATTTATAATAGAAGATATTAAAATACTGCATATTTTGTGCTACATAGATAGTGCAATATTTATAAGATACAACATCAAAATCTACTCATTTCCCCCAAATAAAGCCACATTACTGGCAGCCTATTTTTCTCATTGCTCATATATTTACAATGATTATTTATCTTAATAAAAATACATTAGCTAGAATTATGCTATCTTGACTGAGCGACTTCACTTTCACTTTTCACTTTAATGCATTGGAGAAGGAAATGGCAACCCACTCCAGTGTTCTTGCCTGGAGAATCCCAGGGATGGGGGAACCTGGTGGGCTGCTGTCTATGGAGTCGCACAGACTCAGACACAACTGAAGTGACTTAGCAGTAGCAGTAGCAAAATAGGGATTGGAAATTTTTTTCTTTGAAAAATCAGATAGTAAATATCTTAAGCTTTGTTGTCCAAAAGGTCTCTGTCACTACTACTCCACTCTGCTAATGTAGCACAAAAATAGGCATAAACAAGTCAGGAATGAAAGGCCATGGCTGGATTTGGCCAGAAGATTATAGTTTGCTGATCCCTGATGCTACTCATTCAGCATCTTTATCGATATTGTTCTAACATCTATTGCAGTTCCTGGCATGCAATATGGATTAATATAAATAATTCATTAAAAAGAAATGAATTTATGTTTCTGGCAGTTTACCCTCTCTGCAGAGTAATCTTTTATACATTACTTCTCCTTTCATGATTCCAGTTAATTAGTTCTGAGACCACCTGAACTATACAAAAAAATTTCCTCAAAATATGTAATAGATACATCATTTCTGTTTTATCATTGCCTCCATCCCCAAAATATAATAGGAATCTAATCATGAGATAAAATTAGAATAATTCAAATTGGGGGATCTTCTACAAAAATGTTAAGGTCAAGAAAGACAACGAAAATCTGAAACAATGTTCCTAATACTCTGGCCACTTGATGCAAAGAACTAACTTGTTGGAAAATACTATAATGATGGGACAGATTGAGGGCAAGAGGAGAAAGAGGTGATAGAGGATGAGATAATTGGATGGCATCATTAGCTCAATGGACATGAGCTTGAGTAAACTCAGGGAGATAGTGAAGGAGAGAGAAGCCTGGTGTGTTGCAGTTCACAGGGTTGCAGAGTCAGACATGACTGAACAACAAGAGCACAGATGGGATGAGCAGTCCTGGAATAGATCCTGAATAAAAAAAAAAAAAAAGAAAAGAAAAGCTAAATATTAACAAATGGAATATATATTGTGGATTACATAATAGCAATGTTAAAGTTCATTAATGGAGTTTTGAAAAAGAATGACCTTGTTCTTATATAATACACCATGAAGTATTTAATGATGGAGGCTGGGATAATGATGTCTCCATTTCACTCTCAGTGCTTCAGACAAAGCGATATACATATATGTTAATTGATAAAGAGAATAATTAAGCAAATGGGGGCAAATAAAGCTAAAGGATAACAGCGAAGTTCCTTTTAAAAAGTATTTTAAAACTACTATTGCCTACCCCTTTGTGCTCTCCAGATTTTGATACACTGAAATAAACATCAAGATATTTTCAGATGATTTTTTAAGTCTACCTAATATTTTTGTTTTGAGCAGATGAATGGAAACGATAATAGACACTTGCTTAAAGCTCAACATTCAGAAAACTAAGAGCATGCCATCTGGTCCCATCACTTCATGGCGAGTAGATGGGGAAACAGTGGAAACAGTGGCTGACTTTTTTTGGGGGGGCTCCAAAATCACTGCAGATGGTGACTGCAGCCATGAAATTAAAAGACGCTTACTCCTTGGAAGGAAAGTTATGACTAACCTAGATAGCATGTTCAAAAGCAGAGGCATTATTTTGCCAAAAACGGTCCGTCTAGTCAAGGCTATGGTTTTTCCAGTGATCATATATGGATGTAAGAGTTGGACTGTGAAGAAGGCTGAGAGCCGAAGAATTGATGCTTTTGAACTGTGGTGTTGGAGAAGACTCTTGAGAGTCCCTTGGACTGCAAGGAGATCCAACTAGTCCATTCTGAAGGAGATCAGCCCTGAGATTTCTTTGGAAGGAATAATGCTAAAGCTGAAGCTCCAGTACTTTGGCCACCTCATGCGAAGAGTAGACTCATTGGAAAAGACTCTGATGCTGGGAGGGATTGGGGGCAGGAGGAGAAGGGGACGACCGAGAATGGGATGGCTGGATGGCATCACCGACCTGATGGACGTGAGTTTGAAGTGAACTCCAGGAGATGGTGATGGACAAGGAGCCCTAGCATGCTGCACCTCATCTGGTTGCAAAGAGTCAGACACGACTGAGTGACTGAACTGACTGAATGCAATTAAACATTTGGAGAGCCCTCAAAAAAGTATATAAGTTTTTCCTCTAGGAAAATCATTCTTAAGGAAATTCTAATAACTAAAACTGGCATGATTTTAAAAATCCAACCAAGGAAATTCTAAGTAATTCTCAAAGGACTCAATCAGCAGGAAATAGTTAAAATACTTCCTTCAACTCTTATTAATTGGAATCGGTTTTGGCTTTAAACCAGATTAACAAGAACAAGAACACAGTGTTTGAGCTGACAAAATAATGTGTTGAGTAAGAGCACAACAAAATAATTTGATGCATTTGGAATACAAGTTTCCAACATGAGACTGAAAGGAAGGAGTTTTCTGATGGATGAAGGCTGAAAGAATAAGGCAAACAGTGAGAAATTAGACATTTCTGAGGGTCCAAGTAGAAGCTGGTTAGAAAGGCAAATATTTTTCAGTTGGGTTAGAAGAATATCCCTTCTCTGGGCAATTTTAGAAGTATTTTGTGTTCATTCGACATGACTTTGCCTTTTAAAGGGTTACTTTGCCTATTTTCTGTTTAGCATCTTTAATTATTATAAACCTCTAAGCTGTGTAACCTCTAAAGCTCTACATGGTGATTTACACTAAGCTCTTCCAACTTAGATTACTGAATATATACAGAAAACTTTGAATTATTTTAAACTATTTTTAAAAAGAACACTCTATTGAAAGATATTTGAGATTTTAAAAGTTACAGATATTTAACTTTATAAATTAAAATACAAGTATACCCCTGTGAAATCATCACCACAATCAAGGCCATTAATTATCCCTCACTTCTACAAGATTCCTATAAGATACCTCATTCCTCCTTTATTTATTAGTTTATTTTTATATCATTTGTGTGTCTGTGGTGTAAGCATTTAACATAAACTCTACCTGGTTAGTAAATTTGTAGGTATATAATACCGTACTGTTACATATAGACTCTGTGTTGTACAGTATATCTCCAGAACTTGTTCATCCTGCATTGTTGAACTAACTTCTATTTGTAAGTTTAAACCTAGTTCCAGACCAATTACAGAAATCATAGGTACCAAGTCTAACTGTTTATAAAACAGGGGAACAGAAAGATCTTCAAAGAACATTACCAGATTTAAATGAAAAATATCCATGTTAAGAGAAGTTAACTTGTAAAAACATACTCATTATTACTATTTCTACTTTTTGAATCATGGAATGACCTGAGACTTACAGGTCATTATATAATGTCATTTCAGCAAACCTGAAAATAGATCAATTTCTCTAGTTACATTTTTTAAGAGCCAGTCTATTCTATTGCTGTGAACGTAGCTGAAAGCAGGGAATGCCAAAGTTATAAGATTAGCTTTATAGACAAAGCAATTCCAGAGTGACTAGTAAAACAATTTCTTGAAAATTAAAGTATCCTCAGATTGTGATTTTTCCAGAAATTGCGTTGATATATTTACTGGTTTGTAGCAATATCAACTATTTTGATCTGAAATTGGCCAACTGACCTCCATAAATTGCCATTTATCTTACTCCAGACCTTGCAACATTTCTTCCTCTACAAACTCTTTTCAAATTATAGATATTGTTATCACAGTGGAAGGTCATTTTAAATCTGTTTGTTGGTTCAAATAATGCTTAAAATCAATAGTATTTCCTGTGTACCTCTACACTCTGCTTGATTCAGCGGACAAAGTGGTTGCATTCTACAGAATATAGAATTTTTGCTGCTGAAAGTCACCTTTATCAAAAGAAGTAGCATTAGGACCTTATTTATTTTTGTTTTGAGGCTCTACTTTGATTTATATCATCCCAATACCTATTTCTGACTGATGTTTCTTGAATATTAAAACTATTAATATAATTATGGAACATAGTTTGGTGTAAAGAACTTTTTATAGATCATTTTGAATCCTTCTTGTAGCACTTTTTTAGCAAAGGCAGATGGTCACTAGAAATCAGAAAGTTAACTATTTATCATCAATTGCAAGTATATTTTTATACACAGAACACACACACACACATACACACACATGCACACTCCTACATGTAAATATTTGTAGGGAGCCATATTTTCAAAGATTCCTGTTCTTTATTCCAGTTCCAAAGGCATTTTGATCCCGGCTGTTTGAAACATGCCATTTACAGCACTGGGACGCCAACCCACGATTTGTCATTTTCATCAGTAACAGCAAGTATGGAATTACAGTGGTTGTTCCTCCTTAATAAATTGCATAAAATTATTTTTTATTATATATTCTTTGCTCCAGGATCAGAAATGCACATAGATATGACATTTTCATTATAAATGAGAAATGTATAATGTGTATAAATTTTAGATATACAAAATGTATACAACTGTTTCTATACATTTGTACTGAGGAATCAGAGAGAGAGAGATGTATGTATATAAAATAACTTTTTTTGATTATTTAATCATAACTACTTTTTATCTCAAAAATTATGATAATGAAACTATCATCTGATTTTATAATTAGTTTGAAAGTATAATATTTCATTTTTATAACAAACATAAATACTTATACAGTCTTATTTTTCCATATAAAATTTTTGAGATCATATTATCTAGTATTAATAATAGAATAATTCATCTTTTTATGTACAATTTTGTGGCTTTTCTGTTTCAGTCACCAACTTTTGTAGCCTTTTCAACAGCTTTTTCCAAGTCAATAAATAAGATTCTCCAGTATCACTGGTAGTTTTCAGTTTAATGGGTATATCATAGGCTTGGTCAGATCCCTGCCACCAGTTTTGTTTGATTTTTTTTCATTTTTCTCTTGACCACAAGGAGTCTTATTTTTTCTATTATACTAATATAGAGTGAAAACTAGAGAAGAAAGGGCATCCTTGCAAACCTGAAGCTAGTTTGCAAAGATTTGATTTGCAATATACACCTGGGCACTGCACAGTTGCCCAGTAATAATTAGTAATATAATATCACAATATACCCGTATATAAAGTACATCTTCATAAGTGTAAGACTCTACTTTTAAAATTATATATTTATTCTTCTACATTGTACCAATAGTGTTAACAAACTGAACTTGTGTTTGATTGCCCAACATGCAGCAAAAGTAATCTGCTGATACGGGCTTGTGGTAAAGGGAAGTACAGGGCTTATTGCAGGTACCATTCAAGGAGTATGGGCAGCTCAAAAGTCATGCTCAAAAGACGCACACTCACAGATGGCTTTCAGTGAAGGGTTTTTAAAAAACTATGTGAAGGACAGAGTCACAGGGTGTGTGATTGGTTAGCACACAAGTCTCAGCCTGTTTGATGGTGAAGTAACAGGGCAATGTTTTGAGAATCTCAATAATCAACCTTCTGGTTCCAATTGGTCTAGGGTCTACATGCTTGCCATTGGAGTCAGTAGTTTCCATCTGGTGGAAATCTGGCTTCCATAAAAACCAACTTATATATGTGTGTCAGACATTGTTATCTATGTCCTTCAGGTGGGAACTAAAGGTCCTGTGACTCTGACACATGGCTGATCTGTTATATAAAATGCTACCTGTTCTGCCAGACTGCTATTCTTTGTCTTTACATGTTGTCATTCATCTGATTATTAACACTTGAACCAGACTTTTTTTGAAACTCAGGGAACGTTCAGGAGCCTAAAGATTTCATTAAGCAAGAGATGAGAAACAAAAAGTGGCCTGTTACTGAGAAAATCCCATTAGGGAATTACTTGGTTGCAATCTCTCCTTCTCTTTGTTACTTTTAATCCTGAGGGTAACAGGGGCAGGACAAGAAAATGAATAAAGTATTGGACAGAGAGGTTAAACACAAAATCAGCAGGGGAAATCAATTTCATTAGTGTTGATAATGAGGTGATTTATTTATCAATATCTATATCTATATTTTTAAGAAGACGAAAGCATTTAAGTCTCTCTCCCCTTGCTAACCAGGTACCTGGGCTGAACCAAGAGTATGCCTGTGCAGGTGTGCCTTTGGGGGCAGGCTGAGATTTCTAAATCCATTACTCATCTAATTTCTGGGCAACTGATATAGATAATCAAAGTCAAAGACCTTGATGTTAAGGTTATATTTTCAGGACAAAATTCTATCAAATCAGGATCCTGTTTAGCTTTGTGTCACTTATATTGGTCACCTTGAAATTCAGTCATCTCAATAAAATAAAGTAAAATATTTTAGATATTCTTTTTAAACTCAAAAATGAGACAGGAGGCCCACTATCATCACTTCTATTCAACATTGCATGTAAGATCTTAGCCAATTTAATAATATGAGAGAAATAAATTAGAGGCATAATCATGGAGAGAAAAATGCAAGCAAAAATTAAGGCTCAAAATGAGACCAGCAGTAAGTGTATAATTAGAACCAATTTCTTTACTTATTTGTGTACATTTTTGAAATGTGCTTTTTTATAAGTGAAAAAATATTCTTTCATATCACTAAAATCCTTTTGTGTTTAAATCCCTTTATCTTTAGCATTAAAATCTAAATGGGTGATATGTATACACCAGATTGTGCTGGCATGTAGAAATTAGGTTATTGTAAAGTCCCGCAGAAGTGCATAAGCACTTGCACATTTTGACATAAACTTGCTAAAATATATGTATTATAATAACTATTATTGACAGTATTTTTGAATGATGTAACAGGGCCTTGCTAGATTTCACTAACACTTATTATCAAAGTCTCAGTATTAGAAGTAAAAAATAGGGCTTCTTGTTCAAGATGGTAGAGTAGAAGGATGTGTGGTCATCTCCTCCTGCTCAGTTCAGTCAGTTCCGTCGCTCAGTCATGTCCAAATTGTTGTGACTCCATGAATGGCAACAAGCCAGGCCTCCCTGTCCATCACTAACTCCCAGAGTTTACTCAAACTCATGTCCATTGAGTCAGCAATGCCATCCAACCATCTCATCTTCTGTCGTCCCCTTCTCTTCCCAGCTTCAATCTTTCCCAGCATCAGAGTCCTTTCAAATGAGTCAGTTCTTTGCATCAAGTGACCAAAAATATTGGAGTTTCAGCTTCAGCCTAAGTCCTTCCAATGAGTATTCCGAACTGATTTCCTTTAGGATGGACTAGTTGGATCTCCTTGCAGTCCAACGGATTCTCAAGAGGCTTCTCCAACACCACAGTTCAAAAGCATCAATTCTTCGGTGCTCAGGTTTCTTTATAGTCCAACTCTCACACCCATACATGACTACTGGAAAATCCATAGCTTTGGCTAGACTCCTCCTGCTAGAGTACCAAAATCGAAACTATTTGTTGATGGTTGAAGAACCATTCACAGGGGAATGCTGGAACCCACCAAAAAATGACACCCCATATCCAAAGACAAACAAGAAGCTGTTGCAAGATGGTAAGGGGGCAAAATCTTGGATCAGGGATTAAACCCATGTTTCCTACATTGGCAGGCAGTTTCTTTACCACAGAGTCAACAGGGAAGCCCTTTTTTGTTGTAATGTGACAATTCTGGGTGGGTTCCTGGATGGTTCCTGGATGAAGGCTGGTCTCTGTAATTCATAATTCAGTTTGGTTCAGTCTCTCAGTCATGTCTGACTCTTTGTGACTGCATGGACTGGAGCACGCCAGGCTTCCTTGTCCATCACCAATTCCCAGAGCTTGCTTAAACTCACGTCCATTGAGTCAGTG
This sequence comes from Neotragus moschatus, assembly GCA_006410615.1. NCBI lineage: Eukaryota > Metazoa > Chordata > Mammalia > Artiodactyla > Bovidae > Neotragus > Neotragus moschatus. The sequence continues at coordinate 307,646 of SJYA01001456.1, forward strand.
ATGCCATCCAACCACCTCATCCTCTGTTGTCCCATTCTCCCCTTGCCTTAAATCTTTCCTGGCAGCAGGGTCTTTTCCAATGAGTCAGTTTTTTGCATCAGGTGGCCAAAGTATTGGAGTTTCAGCTTCAGCCTCAGTCCTTCCAATGAATATTCAGGACTGATTTCCTTTAGGATGGACTGGTTGGATGTCCTTGCAGTCTAAGGGACTCTCAAGTGTCTTCTCCAACACCACAGTTCAAAAGCATCAGATCTTCAGCTCTCAGCCTTCTTTATAGTCCAACTCTCACACCCATACATGACTGGAAAAACCATAGCTTTGACTAGATGGACCTTTGTTGGCAAAGTAATATCTCTTTTTTAATATGCTGTCTAGGTTAGTCATAGCTTTTCTACCAAAGAGCAAGTATGTTTTAATTTCATGGCTATAGTCACCATCTTCAGTGATTTTGGAGCCCCCCAAAATAAAGTCTGTCACTGTTTCCATTGTTTCCACATCTATTTGCCATGAAGTGATAGGACTAGATGTCATATTCTTAGTATTCTGAATGTTGAGCTTTAAGCCAGTTTTTTCACTCTCCTTTTTCACTTTCATCAAGAGGCTCTTTAGTTCTTCTTTGCTTTCTGACATAAAGGTGGTTTAATGTGCATATCTGAGGTTTTGATATTTCTCCCGGCAACCTTGATTCCAGCTTGTGTTTCATCCAGCCCAGCATTTCACATGATGTACTCTGCATATAAGTTAAATAAGCAGGGTGACAATATACAGCCTTGACTTTCTCCTTTCCCTATTTGAAACCAGTCTATTGTTCCATGTCCAGTTCTTACTGTTGCTTCTTGACCTGCATACGGACTTCTGAGGAGGAAGGTCTGGTGGTCTGGTATTCCCATCTCTTTAAGAATTTTAAGAAGCCTTAATTAGAAGCTTGTAATTTTTTACTTTGCACTTCATTTTCTTGAGGAAAGAGAAGAGCTGAAAATGAAATTAATAATCAGTTCTGCCCATGTGATAAAGACTCTGGAAAATCCCCAAAGCGTGGAATTTGGAGACCTCATGGTATATCTCTTCATTTTGTTGTTCATCTGTATCCTTAATCATATCCTTTAATAAACTGGTAAACATAAGTAAATGTTCCCTGAGTTCTGTGAGTCACTCTAGTAAACTACTTGAATCCAAAAAGGAGTCATTGGAATCTCTGATCTGTAGCTGGTTGGTCAGAAGCATAGGAGATACTCTTGGCTTGTGATGGACCTCTGAATTGGGATTTGGGGGGCAATTTTTGTGATACTGAACATTAATCCTGTGGGATAAGACAATATCTCTGGATAGATAGTGTCAGAACTGAGTTAAATTATAGGATACCCAGCTGATGTCACAGAGAATTACATGTTATGGGAAAAACCGCCACATATTTGGTGATCAGAAGTGTCAGAAGAGATAAGAAAGAGACTTATATGGGAAAAATACACAGTAGGAAAGACCTGGGTTTTTCCCTACACTGAAGGAGGAAAATTGAGTTTTTCCTTTATGGTTCCCTATAGTGTCATAAACATAATATAAAATGGAGCTTTGCCTCTAAACTGAATTATTATTTTATATCTTAATTCTGAAATAATTAATTTTATTACTTTATGTATTATACTGATAATGACCACATTAGTAATATATAAATGATAGTATCATTTGGAAAAGGGAGATGTAAATATTTGTTGTATATTCAATAATGGTATTTTTTTTAACTTACTCTTTCTTATGAAATAATCGCAATCACAATGAACATATGTTTGGCTTATAAAAAAAGTTATTTCTTTTCAAGGATTTATCTTTAATATAGGCAAAGTTGAATATGTTTCAAAACAAAGTATGCTAAAAAGTGTTAAATGGACTATAAATCAAGTGCAAATGATTGTTTTCTATCTCTAAATTTAACTTTTCAAATTCACTTATCATTTGATGCTATGCATAGGAAATTGCCTGGTGGCTCAGACGATAAAATGTCTGCCTACAATGAGGGAGATGGGGTTCAATCCCTGGGTCAGGAAGATTTCCTGGAGAAGGAAATGGCAATCCACTCCAGTACTCTTGCCTGGAAAATTCCATGGAAGGAGGAGCCTGGTAAGCTCCAGTCTATGGGTTAGCAAAGAGTCAGACATGACTGAGCAACTTCAATGTCAATGTCAATGTCAATAAGAAGTTGTGTTTAACTGATTATCTAAATCTTTTAAAACATCTCTGTTTCTTTATATTGCTATTGGGTACATTAACAGAAATTAAATATATAAATAGGAAACTAAACTTGCTTAATTTTAAAATATGGCAAAAAATAAATCTCAGAAAAAAAAAAACCAAAAAACACACAACAGTTTCTGTTGATCATTTAAGCTTCCAACAGTATGATGCATATTTATGATTAGCATAACAATATCAGCTAAAGGCAATGTAACAGAGGAGTTTTCAAGTCTTTTATTTAAATTTAAATCAGATCACCACTGAGTTATCTCTTAGTATTACCAGCAAACTGGTTTTGGACACAGAACTCAAAATGAGAATGGAGTCCTTTTTCTTTGCTAGCAGTCTCACAATGATGTGCCAGATTGAAATAATGGCCATTACAAACTTTACGTAACAATAAATAGTACAGATGTTATTAACTGTTATTTTCTATTAGGATTTAAGGTTGTTTAATAGCTTAAACATATATATTGAATTCAAATCAAAAGTGTCCTGCAATAGCAAGCTTTAGGGTAATTTCAATCAGGGACATAAGTGTGTCTGTCCATAAAGAGTTTCAGTCCAATAAATGAAGTAACATTTATCTTCCCACATGGAAATTCTACATGGTCTGTTAAAACAATCACAACTTGACTTTTTAGTTGTGTGAATATAATTAGAGGAAAACAGCACTTGATTCCATTCAGTTCAGTTCAGTTCAGTCACTCAATGGTGTCCAACTCTTAGCAACCCCATCAACTGTGGCATACCAGGCTTCCCTGTCCATCACCATCTCCCAGAGTTCACCCAAACTCATGTCCATTAAGTCGATGATACCATTCAACCATCTCATCTTCTGTCGTCCTCTTCTCCTCCTGCCTTCATCTTTCCCAGCATCAGGGTCTTTTCCAATGAGTTAGTTCTTCGCATCACGTGCCCAAAGTATTGGAGTTTCAGCTTCAGCCTCAGTCCTTCCAATGAATATTCAGGACTGATTTCCTTTAGGATGGCCTGGTTTGATCTCCTTGCAGTCCAAGGGACTCTCAAGAGTCTTCTCCAATGCTGCAGTTCAAAAGCATCAGTTCTTCAGCGTTCAGCTTTCTTTATAGTCCAATTCTCACATCCATACAGGATTACTGGAAAAACCATAGGTTTGACTAAATGGGACCTTTATTGGTAAAGCAATATTTCTGCTTTTTAATATGCTGTCTAATTTGGTCATAGCTTTTCTACCAAAGAGCAAATGTCTTTTAATTTCATGGCTGCAGTCAACATCTGTAGTGATTTTGGAGCCCAAAAAATTAAAGTCTGTCACTGTTTCCATTGCTTCTCCATCTATTTGCCATGAAGTAATGGGACCAAATGCCATGACCTTAGTTTTCTGAATGTTGAGTTTTAAGCCAAATTTTTCACTGTCCTCTTTCATTTTCATCGAGAGGCTCTTTAGTTCTTTGCTTTCTGACATAAAGGTGGTATTATCTGTATATCTGAGGTTATTGATATTTTTCCTGGCAATCTTGATTCCAGCTTGTGTTTCATCCACCCCAGCATTTCACATGATGTGCTCTGCATATCAGTTAAATAAGCAGGGTGACAATGTACAACCTTGACATACTCCTTTTCCTATTTGGAACCAATCTGTTGTTCCATGTCCAGTTCTAACTATTGCTTCTTGACCTGCATACAGATTTCAGAGGAGACAGGTCAGGTGGTCTGGTATTCCCATCTCATTCAGAATTTTCCAGACTTTGTTGTGGTCCACACAGTCAAAGGCTTTGGCATAGTCAATAAAGCAGAAGTAAATATTTTTCTGGAACTCTCTTGCTTTTTCATTGATCCAGTGGATGGCAATTTGATCTCTGGTTCCTCTGCCTTTTCTAAATCCAGTTTAAACATCTGAAAGTTCATGGTTCATGTACTTTTAAAGCCTGGCTTGGAGAATTTTGAGCATTACTTTAGTAGCATGTGAGACAAATGCAGTTGTGCAGTAGTTGGAACATTCTTTGGCATTACCTTTCTTTGAGATTGGAATAAAAATATACATTTTTCAGTCCAGTGGCCACTGCTGAGTTTCCCAAATTTATTGGTATATTGAGTGCAGCACTTTCACAGCATCATCTTTAGGATTTGAAAGAGCTCAAATGGAATTCCATACCTCCCCTAACTTTGTTTGTAGTGATGCTTCCTAAAGACCACTTGCATTCTCATTCCAGGATGTCTGGCTCTAGGTGAGTGATCACACCATCATGATTATCTGGGTGATGAAGATCTTTTTTGTATATTTCTTCTGTGTATTCTTGCCACCTCTTCTTAGTATCTTCGGTTTCTGTTAGGTCCATACCATTTCTGTCTTTTATTGTCCCCATATTTGCATGAGATTTTTCCTTGTTATCTCTAATTTCCTTGAAGAGATCTTTAGACTTTCCCATTCTATTATTTTCCTCTGTTTCTTTGCATTGATAGCTGAAGAGGCTTTCTTATCTCTCCTTGCTATTCTTTGGAACTCTGCATTCAAATGGGTATCTTTCCTTTTCCTCTTTGGTTTTCACTTCTCTTCTTTTCACAGCTATTTGTAAGGCCTACTCAGACAACCATTTTGGCTTTTTGTATTTCTTTCTCATGGGGAGGTTCTTGATCCCTGCCTCCTATACAATATCATGAACCTCCATCCGTAGTAGTTCAGGCCCTCTATCAGATCTCCTCCCTTGACTCCATTTGTCACTTCCACAGTATAATCATAAGGGATTTGATTTAGGTCATACCTGAATGATCTAGTGGTTTTCCCTACTTTCTTCAATTTAAGTCTGAATTTGGCAATAGCGATTTTATAGTCTGTGCCATAGTCAGCTCCTGGTCTTGTTTTGCTGACTGTATAGAACTTCTCCATCTTTGGCTGCAGAGAACATAATCAATCTGATTTTGGTATCGACCATCTGATGATGCCCTCGTGTAGAGTCTTCTCTTGTGTTGTTGGAAGAGTATGTTTGCTTTGACCAGTGTGTTCTCTTGGCAAAACTCTATTAGCCTTTGCCCTGCTTCATTCCGTACTTCAAGGCCAAATTTGATTACTTGAGCACTTTATTACTATTTATCTAATAATGCACTAAATAAGAAACATCTAAAAATGTTTTAATGCATCTAAATATGCATTAAAAAAAACTAGTCAAGACTGATGAGCTAAGAATAGAATTTACTGAAGAGAAGGAAAGAGAAAATATGGGCTATGTGTCTTTTGTGATCCTGCAGAGTAATGGTATTTGGAGAGAGGAAGGTCAAGCTATAGGGGAAACAAATCAGACCATCAAGGAAAGGAGACTGAATGCACACCAAATCAAACAAAAACTTTGCCTATTGAATACTTTCCAGAGAATTGGCCTTGAGAACGTGTCCTAGCATCTTCCCAAGAATATGGAATATCTACCATTTATTTTTATTGAATTCTACATGTTACCTTACATAATGTTCTTTGTAATTGGCTCCATTTTTCTGAAATATGGAGATATAAATTTCGTCATTCAAAGACCATTTACTAATTATGTCAAGCAGATTTTCTTTTTAATTTGGAAAAGAAGATATGAAAAGTTTGATTCTTATTTTCAAGTATCTTAAACTTTTGTGGCTATTACAAAGACATTTATAGGCTACTTTATGAAAGGCACAAACGAATAAAAAAAAATTATGTTAGCAGGCAGCATCAGATCTGTACTCAAAAAATCATGATTACCTGATTGAAGAGTAGAAATACATTACACTTATTTTTATAACTTAATCATTAAATCTAAGGATATATATTATTAGTTTTAATTGTACTTTATCAAGGATTTATGTTTAAAATTAGCATTATTAACAACTGTGAAGAACATTACTGTAGACATTTTAACTGTTGCTGAAGTATTACCAAAATTTATAAATAAACTATAATCCTCATCCATCCAAAAAGAGCATTCAGTCGAGTATGTAACAGCAATGTTTGTCCTGGCACTTGAAAACCATGCAGAGAGATTACCACTGTGAAATGCTGTTGCTTTGATTGTGGGTTAAACTACTACTAACTTTGAATGTTTGCACCATTTGTTGTGGGAAAATTCAAGAAACTATTTAGTATAAGAAGCCATACCTAGCTCACTGACATCAGTGACTGGCTGAAGAAACTCATTCCCTACTCTCCATATCTCACCAGGAAAAAGTATATGACAACTAAAGTTTTGACAAATGTATAATTTCAGACTTTGGAACTGAATATAAAAGTGTATTTTGAAAGTTCAAATAAATAAAAATAAAAATCTCTTTAGTAAAAATAAATAAATAACGTTGTGTTTGAAAAATCTATTTCATTTGTGGGAGAAGAAAAATGATTAAGTAGTAGTATATTTTTTTTCATCTACAGCAACTCATATATACATAAATATATGAATATAAACTAAACAGTCATTATAATTATGTATACATAAGGAGTACACATATACATGTATATTATATGCATCATATGCAAACATTATACGTAATTTAAACACATTCACATAAACATAGAGATGTGGGATATATTTAACTATGTAATAAAACCTGCTGTTTAGATATTTTAAGGGAGTGTGTAATTTCCTCAGTTCTGACTCACTGCAGCAAAGATTTGAAACAGTACCAGTGTTACAGCTCAGTTACAATTCAGTTTTATTTGGCAAGTAAAGGGTAATACACCCTTGAGGCATGAGGGCAGGCCAATCCCAAAAGAAGAGGCCTCGATCCTTCTTGGCTTCTTGCTTTTATATGCTTCTCTCCTCCCCCATTTGAGCCTGCCCTATGCATATTGCACTAGCCAAGAAAGGGACATGTTTGTTTCACCTGAAGTTCTCACACTCCAGTCTATGGATTTTCTTTTGTTCCATTTTCATGGGCTTTTCCCTTTCTTTGTCTTTTAGCCACCATTATTTTGGACTCCTTTTTCCTATTCTAACTACCCAACACTTTCCATGAGATAGCTCATTTCGTGTTTATAATAAAGCTATGAATCATTAAGTCTTTAAGTAAATAAGTATGCTATTCTTATTCTCTTGATAATGAAAATGAGAGACAGATAAATCAGTTGCCCATTAGAACATAGTTTAATAAAGGAAGCCTTAAGATTCTTTGCTGTTTGAGATTTTAGCCTATATTATTGCTAAAGTGTTTTCTTTGTTTACCTGCTTGTATATATACATGTACCAATATAAAATATATATATAAGGAGTAATGAAGGTAGGAGATTTTGATTAGAAGAATTTATAGTATATAATCTCTGTATAATACATATATATGCTCAGATGCTCAATAGTATCCAACTCTTTGTGACCCCATGGACTATAGCCTGACAAGTTCCTCTGTCAATGAGATTCTCTGGCAAGAATCCTGGTATGGGGTGCCATTTCCTCCTCCAGGGGATCTTCCCAACCCAGGGATCAAACCTGTGTCTCTTTTGTCTCCTCCATTGCCAGACAGATTCTTTGCCACTACCACCACCTGGGAAGCCCACATTATACATGGAGGGATATAATAATTATGTGATGAGTATTGTAACTGAGGATTATAAATCACTTTATAAATGTATACATAAGTCATCAAAAACTTTTTCTTTCTATAAATACACTGAGATAGTGTTTCAATTATTTTCCTCCTTAACTGTTTAGTTAATGAGATTCAGCTACTCCGTCACTGTTGAACTATGTTCTTTTCTTGCCATTAACTGTACTTTAGGGTTGCTCCTTCTCTAATTCCTTCAATTTCTCTGTCCTTCACTTAGACCTTGAACTTCTGCTCTTTTTCTCTACTTACTGATTTTGAACACTTATCACTTCCCTTCCATCTCCTCTCTGTCAATATGATCTTTACAACCTTTAGATTCACCTGTCTAGATAACAGCTACATTTATTTGTCATCTCTAACAAGTCAAAATGTTTAAAAGAAAAAATTTTGTGCCTCATGATGGAACTCTCTTCTTAGGCAATAGCTTTATTTTTGTCATTAGTACTGTAATCTTTGTCCTCAGATTTCTAAATTTTGAAGTTAATTTTTCTTTTTTCCATCCTCCACAACATTAGACCAATCCTCTTCATTTTCTCAGTGTTTTTCTTATGTCACACTGTAAATTCATGACCTACTACCTTGTCTTCCAATAATTTTGTTTCTTATAACTTATTGCTGATCTTGCACTTTCTTGATGAATTGATATTCCCCAAAGCTTTTCACATAATATGGATTCTTTTAATAGGAAATTTACTATAGGGCCCTATTATTCTTCATCGGGGGGGAAAAATTGATTTTCCACATAATACTGAAGGCAGTTCATATTGCCACTTTAATTTTATTAACTCTCTCAAATTGAGTCCTCTTTTTGAGACAAGCCACCTTCAAAATTGTGCTAATTCTCACTTTGTTACTTCACTTATCAGAAACATTTCCATGTCTAATTCAAACTGTATTCTATAATTTCTTCAACATATAAGAAAGACTCACTTTGATTTATGTTACTCCATGACCACCTCTCCTTGCTTTCAATTCCTTCAACATTTTTAAATAAAGTTGCTTAACTTTATACATCTTCAGCATATAGCTTTGGAATTAAACTTCAAATGTTCCTTGTGCCATAAAGGACTTAAATATATATATACATATATATGTATATATATATATAGTATATATGTATTGTATACATATATATGTATATATATATTCTAGTTTTCTTTAGACAATAACTGTTTTTACTGTGTCTTGGGAAGTGATTTTTTCAGAATTTATAAGAGATACAGGTTACAAAATGTATTTTAAAAGTTCACTATAGTTATTGCTGATAAGAACATTACATTTACATTTTGATTCTGCGAAGATCATTTCCCCTTAAAACATTCATTTGTATTCCTCCAATTTTTTGTTTGATTTCTTTTTAATTATTTGCCAATTTTTAACCAGAGACTGAGCGACTGAACTGAACTGAAGGGATAAGAAGAGAAAAGGCTATAACTCATGTCCAAATCTATTATATATATTTTTGGTATTTCTAATGGAAATATTCTGAGAACATAAGAGTCTTATTAAAAGAGGAAATCAATAATGTTTGTGAAACTGTACTGAAATAAAATTAGTTATAACAGTTCCTTATAAATGTTCAATGCCAGCTAGATGTTTAATGAAAATAGTTAGATTAAAATAAATATTTGGATATTTTGTGAATTTCTTTCCTCAAGTTTTTCCTTATAACATTTACATCTTCATACAGCAAGCAAATGCCCATTCACTTGCCAAGACTGAGAAGATCCTAATAAATAAGCATCTGGTTAGTTGCCATTTACTGATGGGAAAGAAGGAAAGAGAGAGAGTTATTCTCCCCATTCAGTTCAGTTCAGTTCAGTTCAGTCATTCAGTTGTGTCCGACTCTTTGTCCCCATGAATCGCAGCATGCCAGGCCTCCCTGTCCATCACCAACTCCCAGAGTTCACTCAGACTCACGTCCATCGAGTCAGTGATGCCATCCAGCCATCTCATCCTCTGTCGTCCCCTTCTCCTCCTGCCCCCAATCCCTCCCAGCATCAGAGTCTTTTCCAATGAGTCTACTCTTTGCACGAGGTGGCCAAAGTACCGGAGTTTCAGCTTCAGCATCATTCCTTCCAAAGAAATCCCGGGGCCGATCTCCTTCAGAATGGACTGGTTGGATCTCCTTGCAGTCCAAGGGACTCTCAAGAGTCTTCTCCAACACCACAGTTCAAAAGCATCAATTCTTTGGCGCTCAGCCTTCTT
>SJYA01001456.1:319534-571947 GCA_006410615.1 Neotragus moschatus
ACTCCATTATTCCCGCTTCATTCCCAGGTACTTTGGAAAAAAAGAAAAATAATAACCATTGTTTCCTAGTATACCCCCGACTCCCTTGAGTAGTAGCACTAATAGAAAAAGAATCATATAATCTGACCTAATTATGGTTTTATATATAGTGCTATTAGTAGTAGCACTAATAGAAAAAGAATTATATAATCTGACCTAATTATGGTTTTATATATAATCTGACCTAATTATGGTTTTATATATGGTTTTATATATATATATATAACCTCCCTTCTGTCTACTCCATTATTCCCGCTTCATTCCCAGGTACTTTGGAAAAAAAGAAAAATAATAACCATTGTTTCCTAGTATACCCCCGACTCCCTTGAGTAGTAGCACTAATAGAAAAAGAATTATATAATTTGACCTAATTATGGTTTTATATATGAGTAGCACTAATAGAAAAAGAATTATATAATCTGACCTAATTATGGTTTTATATATGTAAGTCAGCTATATCAGTTTATATTCTGGTTTTGCTTCTTAAAATTCTGCAATTTAACACATTGGTGTCCCAGTTTATTCCTCTATCAAATAGGGATGATAATAGGACTTAACATATAGTGTTTTGGGAGCATTAAATAATATGATCCCTGTAAAGCATTGGATAATATGATCCATGTAAAGAATTTGAAATATTGTGTATGGCTAATGTTACGATGCCATTGCTTTATTATTAATTTGCAGGGAGATGGATACACAGTGAAGCAATATTGATATCATGTTCCCAACCCTTTCTAAATCACTTATGAGATTTCTTTCAAGTTAAGAGGTTGAGAAAATTTTAAGTGAGTAATTACAATTTCCTTAGTTCTACCAAGAAAGCAGAACAGAGCTGCTGGAGTCACTAGGTAAACGCATCTCTAAAATCCACTTCTTTATTTCTTTTTTATATTATCTGTAAACCTTATTCCTAATTGCAGATCCTCTCAACCTCATATAAGAGTATGCAACTGAAGTGATGCACACTCAGCATGAATTTATATACAGATATTCCAGCTGTGTTGATGGGAGCAAACATATGTTGCCTATTCCATCTGCAATGTTCAGGCCCACTTTGCTTTATACCATGGGAGTAATTGGGTTCAGTGGGAAGCATGACTTACTGAGATAGTGCATCTTTCAGGTGAGGATGCAAATAAGATGTAGATAAAAGGAAATCACTGTATCTGATAGCAGAGAAGTTAGAGGAAGGAGAATGCACAGCAATCATAGGTATTTTGACAACAGACAATTAGAAACAAATAAAGGCAAAAGGAAGAAGTAAGGATATGCAAGGCTGACTAAAGAAAACATTTGCATTGCTTCAAAATTAACCCTAGCATCTTTGTCAAGCATTATGTATTGTTGTTCCTGTGATTTATTAGAAAATCAGAATATGCCAATGAGATCAGTGAGTTAGCTGTGAACAGAAATTTACAAAAGTCAAAAATTAAGGAAGCATATGGAGGAGAGATTTTAACAAGAATATTGTTGAAGCAGAGCTAAGAATAGATAGATGACAGCTGATATCCAATACCTTCCTGAAAAGCACTCAGTACTGAAAAGGGGAATCCTTACAAGGACCCAGCAGTGTCATAACTATGCAATACATAACCCATTACTTAGTTAATCAGAGATATCTCTAAGATACTGGATTTCTGAATGCATATTAACTCTGAAATTTATTTGGTATGTGCTTCTAAAAAGAGTGACCAGATTTATAATGTAGATAGAAAATTATTTAAATTCTCTGAAGATATGGCTAGTCATTGCACTTGTGCATCATTCCTGGTTGAGCATTAGTTAAGGATATTTATAATGCAAAACATATCACTACTGAATCTGAAAGAAAGTTTCTGCTTTCTCCTAAAGAGGGCTTTTAAAATTTTTCTTCATATTTGATTTGACTGATAGGAAGAAAATATAGTTTTGAAGGGTTTATACATTATTGTTGAAAGTCCATGACATATGCAAGGGTGAATATGTAAATGAAAAAGTTGCTTTGCTTTAGTTTAAATAAAGGTAATAATGGCATCTTGCATTAAATTGAACATATTACCATATGTCCCAACTGTCATAAGCAGCGTATGTACTAAGAATGCTATAAGGCCCATGTTTCTCTTTTAATAGCCTAAAATTTAAGAAGAGTTTTTATATTTTTAAAAAGGGTGGATAAAAGTCAAAAGAACATAGTTTGGGACAAGGAAAAATGATAGAAAGTTTACATTTGTGCTCACAAATAAAGTTTTGTTTGAGCACAAAGCGTCCTTTAAGTGTTGGCAATGGCTGCTTTCCCACTACAATGACAGAGTTGATTCTTTTGGACAGAAACCTCATGATCTATCCAGAAAAAGTCTACTAAGCCATATTATAAAGCAAAATTGTTGTGGTTGTTCAGTTGTTAAGTCATGTCTGACTCTTTGGAATCCCATAGACTGCAGCACACCAGCCTCCCCTGTCCTTCATTGTCTCCCGGAGTTTGCTCAAATTTATGTCCATTGAGTCAAATTTATCTAACCTTCTCATCCTGTCACCTTCTTCTCCTTTTGCCCTCAATCTTTTCCAACATCAGGGTCTTTTCTAATGAGTCAGCTCTTCACATCAGCTGGCCAAAGTTTTGGGGTTTCAGCTTTAGCATCAGTCCTTCCAAAGAATATTCAGGATTGATTTACTTTAGGATTGACTGGTTTGAACGCCTTGCAGTCCAAGGTACTCTCAAGAGTCTTCTCCAGTACAATTTGAAAGCATCAATTTTTCAGCACTCAAGCTTTCTTTATGGTCCAACTCTTACATGTGCACATGACTACTGGAAAAACTATAGCTTTGACTATATGCCCCTTTGTTGGCAAAATGATGTCTCTGCTTTGTAATATGCTGTCTAGGTTTGTCATAGCTCTCCTTCCATGGAGCAAATGTCTTTTAATTTCATGGCTGCAGTCACCACCTACAGTGATTTTGGAGCCCAAGAAAATAATATCTGTCACTGCATCCATTTTTCCCTGGTGAGATCAGGTGCCATGATGTTAGTATTTTTAATGTTGAGCTTCAAGCAATCTTTTTCATTCTCCTCTTTCACCTTCATCAAGAGGTTCTTTAGTTCCTCTTTACTTTCTGCCATTAGAGTGGCATCATCTGCTTATCTGAGGTTGCTGATATTTCTCCTGGTAATTTTGATTCCAGTTTGTGATTCATCCAGCCCAGCATTTCACATGATAGGACAGCACATTAACCCCTCCTTAATAAGCTTATTGGTCCAAGATTTGGTTCTGATAGAAATTAAGGGTGAGAAGATTATAGAATAGAACAGCCCAGTGACTGGAGTGGTAGAAAAGCCACAAACTTCAGTGTGAATTATCATGTCACCCACCATTCAGGATCTTTTCTTCCCATCTATGTTTATATCAAAATAGCCAGAAATGTCTATGCCTCTATTTGAGTTGTCTCAGGCTATTTTTTTTTCTCATTTTTAACTTCATGAACATTGAGAGTTAAAAGGTAAATCTATGTATTTTCTAACAGAATATTTTTATTTATTTAAGGATAGGAAAATAAGAGTGTGTCAACCCCTCTGATGAACAGAGGTCATCCATCACACTCCTATTACAACGATGGTCCATTAGTGCCAGGGTAAAGATGGAGGGCAAGACTACATCATCCTCTTGAGGCCTTCAGTCACTTACCCTTGACCTATGGATAAGTTGCTTTGAAGAAAAGGTAAAAGTTCATGAAGAAAGGTTATATTTATGTGCTGCAGCTACCCAATTAGTGGGGCACAGTGCTGAGCTTAAGAAACAATTATAAGAATTAAACAGACTTACCTACCCATAAGTCTCTTCTAAAAAAGGAATGACAGAGTAATTGATCACAAAAGTCACAAGAAAGTGAAGTGTCAAAAGATTATAACGTTTACCACAGCAACTTTAAGAGAACTCAGGGAATGGGAACTGTGATCATATGAATATGGGGTTAAGATTAATTTAAGGCTGGGTTCATAAGATGTATTTTTTGTTGTTCTTTTGGTTTTAATGTTTTTAATACCTACACATGGGGTGTTTCCTACTTTTCTATGTTGTTCATTCATAAGGTGTGAAATACAAGAGGAAGAAGTAAATTTATTGCACAGCATGTGCAACGATGATAATGGTGATAACACTGATAATGGTGTTTATTAGTAAGTGTATCTAGTGGCAATCATTTGGACCTGATATGCTTCCTCTTGTAATTTGGTCAACGGCAAGTGCTTACACAGATTATTTTCTAAAAATCTGAGAGCCTTTTAGAATATGACAATACTGTCTGATCTAGCAAGCAGTCACTAACAGTCACTTGAGTTCCTTTAGTGCTATTGAATAAAATACTTCATTCTTTGTTATTTTATCCATTGGTCAGTTACAAGTGTTTAAGGCTACATCAGAATTTAGAGTCTTTAACTTTCCTTGATATGCAGTAGAGGATAAATGATTCTGCACTCAGCCAGTATCTTACTTGATTTTGTCATATTGACAGCAAAGAGCTTACTCTGAACCAAACATAAAATGAACAATGTCTTGTTAAATATATCTAAAGTTTAAAGGAAGAGCTCAAAAGAATTCTTTTGAAAGGGCATTGTCTACTGTTATACTATCTATAACATTATATATACCTACCTCTATCCAAAGCTTAATGAGACATGAGATAGTATGCTGCTAAGTCTCTTCAGTAGTGTCCGACTCTGTGTGACCCCATAGATGGCAGCCCACCAGGCTCCCCCATCCCTGGGATTCTCCAGTCAAGAACACTGGAGTGGGTTGCCATTTCCTTCTCCAATGCATGAAAGTGAAAAGTGAAAGTGAAGTTGTTCAATCGTGTCCGATTCTTAGCGACCCCATGGACTGCAGCCTGCCAGGTTCCTTCGTCCATGGGATTTTCCAGGCAAGAGTACTGGAGTGGGGTGATAGAAATAAAAATGGAAAAAAGTTAAAAGGTGTTTGCTTATAAATTAATATCCCCAAGATAATGAAAATATCTACCCTATCAAATTAGTAAGTATGCATTTATCATCTTCTTTGTAGTTACTACTTCATCTCATGATTTATAAGTTCCTATAATATATTCATAAATAAACATACAACATCAGGATCATAGTAAGCAGTGTTACATGGATCAAGATTGCTAGGAGAAATATCAATAACCTCAGATATGCAGATGACACCACCCTTATGGCAGAAAGTGAAGAGGAACTAAACAGCCTCTTGATGAAAGTGAAAGAAGACAGTGAAAAATGTTGGCTTAAAGCTCAACATTCAGAAAATGAAGATCATGGCATCCGGTCCCATTACTTCATGGGAAATAGATGGGGAAACAGTGGAAACAGTGTCAGACTTTATTTTTTCAGGCTCCAAAATCACTGCAGATGGTGATTGCAGCCATGAAAACAAAAGATGCTTACTCCTTGGAAGAAAAGTTATGACCAACCTAGATAATATATTCAAAAGCAGAGACATTACTTTGCCGACTAACGTCCATTTAGTCAAGGCTATGGTTTTTCCAGTAGTCATGTATGGATGTGAGAGTTGGATTGTGAAGAAGGCTGAGCACCGAAGAATTGATGCTTTTGAACTGTGGTGTTGCAGAAGACTCTTGAGAGTCCCTTGGACTGCAAGGAGATCCAACCAGTCCATTCTGAAGGAGATGACCCTGGGATTTCTTGGGAAGGAATGATGCTAAAGCTGAAACTGCAGTACTTTGGCCACCTCATGTGAAGAGTTGATTCATTGGAAAAGACTCTGATGCTGGGAGGGATTGGGGGCAGGAGGAGAAGGGGATGACCAAGGATGAGATGGCTGGATGGCATCACTGACGCGATGGATGTACATCTGAGTGAACTCCAGGAGTTGGTGATGGACAGGGAGGCCTGGAGTGCTGCGATTCATGGGGTCGCAAAGAGTGGGACACAACTGAGCGACTGGACTGAACTGAACTGAACTGAAAAGAGTAGATCCTAAAAGTGCTTATCACAAGAAAATTAATTAGTATATAACGCGATGGATTTACTAAATTTACTGTGTTAATCATTTCATGATACGTGTAAGTCAACTCATTATGCTGTATACCTTAAATTTTTTACAGTGCTTTACGCCAATTATATCTTAATAAAATTGAGGGAAGAAAAGCGAACAACTACTCATTATACGAAAATCAGTAAAGAAAAGTTCTTACCTAGGCACTGGGAAATTTCATTGAAAATATATAAATATATTTCTTCCTTATATTTTTAACATGATATTTGACATTTATGTAACACATATGCAAGGTTATCAAGAATAATAATATACAATATTGTAAAGTAATTAACCTCAAAATAAAATAAATGAATTTATGTAAAAAAAAAAAGAAGAAGAATGATATAGTGACCTCCTAAGAGCTCACTGCCAAGTCTATCAAGAGCATCAACCGGTAATTGTCTTCTAAATTCATATTCTCTCATATTCCTCCCTACCTCGACCACAAGGCAGAATACTATCTCGTTTTGTATTTATTATTCTTGTGATTCTTATAATTCCATATTATTTACTTGCATGCCAATAGATATAATAATCATTTTGTTTCTGATCTTTATTGAAATATATCTCAGGTAGTGTTCTGGCAATTACTTTGCTCAATAAATGCTAATTTAACATTTATACATATTGTTATGAGTAGTTGTATCTTATTTATGGCTTTTTGTGTATCATTTCCCATTGTATGTTTCTACTACTTTTATTTGTCTGAAAGTGAAAGTGAAGTCCCTCTGTCGTGTCCGACTCTTTGCGACCCCATGGACTGTAGCCTACCAGGCTCCTCCCTCCATGGGATTCTCTAGGCAAGAGTACTGGAGTGGGTTGCCATTTCTTTCTCTACTCTTTGTCAATTTATATTTTTATTATTTTCAGATTTTTGATATCACAAAAATTGCTGCTGTAAACTTTGTTTTATATATCTTCCAGAAGATATATGCAAGATATCTTGCATTATATAATAAATCCGAAGATATTTACTTTGTGCATGTAAATAGTATAGAGTTATAAGAATCACAAGAATAAAAAATACAAAACTTGAGATACTATTCTACCTTGTGGTCGAAGGTAGGGAGGAATATGAGAGAATATGCATTTAGAAGACAATTATTTAACACATACAATTGGTAAATGTAGTGATATGCTTATTAAGGTAATGGCAACTATTTTCCTAAAGTATATACATCAATTTACATACTAACTAAAGTGTATTTAAGGTTTCTTTAATCTACATCTTCTCCACTATTTGTTATTATCCGGTTCCTTGTCTATTGATAATATTGGGTATATAAAAATAGAATTCACTGTGGTTTGAATTTCCATTTTCCCAATTAATAATTATGTTGAGACGATGTCTATCTATTTATTTAATGAGCATGTTTAATCTTGTATATAGCATTTAGCCATGATTTTTTCCCCATTATTATGCTGAATTATATTCTTGCAAACTGTATCTATCTCATTTCCTTAGAGAGTGTGCTTTTCCAATATCTAGTTATATTACAGCAAGAATATCCCCCAGTTCGCTATGTAAGAAGCCAGCAGAAATAGTTTTGACTACATATACAGAATAACAACAGCATGTAAGTTCAGAATTAGAGAGATTTTTCTACAATAACACACAAACTTTACATATAATAAAGGTTAAACCCCAAGGAAAGACAAAAAAAGATTAGGATTGAGATGTTATTTAGGCCTCCCATGAGCTAGTACTTAAGGTGGGGGCTGGTCATTACTTGTCATTGACAGTAGAAGATGCAAAAATCAGAAATTCAAAAGCCAAGAGGGAATCTAAACCTCAGAAATTCAAGCAAGCTTTCAAAAAAATCATCAAATGGGAGAACAAAAGCAAATATAAAGACAGAATATGGAGTCTGCTAACAAAGACCAGTGCAAGGACAAAAGACAAAAGTACCAATCTCAAAAGTGGGAAGGTGCAGGACAATTGCCTAGAAATCAATATTTTTGTCAGAGACTTGTTCTTGTGCTACTGCCAAAGTAAGGTAAAATAATTGGACAGCTGAAACTAAAAGCCCAAGAGATGATGGACATCATATTGTGATATGCTTAAATTTTCATGGTTTATTCAGGGCCAAGACTGGAATAAAATCGTCATTCTAAGTTCCTGTTCTTTGGTCTTCAAGGAAAAAAGGAGAAAATTGTGCCAGTTTCCAGGGATTTACATGATATTTAAGTCAAGGGGAAAGCTGAGGAATGAAGAAAGATTTGAGAACTCTTACAGGACACACAGCTGGCAAAGATGCTCAGGGTGAGAATTTGGTAACTTGAGGACAGGTGTTGGAATGTCCATGGAGAGAATATAGTGAAAGGAAATCAATAAGAAGTGGCAGCAAATTGGTAGTTTTGGTTTCAGCTGAAACACACGACATAGATTCCTTCTGGTCCAACTGGTGATTATAATACAAATCACAAAACTACTCATGTTGAATACTCTGTAATTTTTAATCC
This sequence comes from Neotragus moschatus, assembly GCA_006410615.1. Lineage (NCBI taxonomy): Eukaryota > Metazoa > Chordata > Mammalia > Artiodactyla > Bovidae > Neotragus > Neotragus moschatus. The sequence continues at coordinate 328,060 of SJYA01001456.1, forward strand.
TATTAAAACAAAAAGAAATCCCTGGGGTCTCCATCTATGATAACCTACAGTTGCCCTAGGAAATATCTTAAGCTTGAGGTACTCCTGTTCTATTTAGTGAGTATGAAACAGAAAGTAAACTTGTGTGTAACGTAGCAGGTATCATAAATTTAAATCCTGATGATGTGATGTGGCTGTTGCTTTCAACCTTTCATTTTGAAAATTATTATAAATAATATTATTTATTAATAAAATTTTGCTATACAACAAAGCATTATTTATGTCTTACTCTATGAAACTTCCATAAAAATTACACAGATAAAAATCACAATCCACTTTATTCTTAGTATTACTGAGTAAACTACAAATTATTTGGTCTCTCTCTCTCTTTTTTTTCTATGCTGCTAAGTCATGTCTATTTGCCTTAAGACACTAAAAGAAGATGAAGTGGAGCTGAGTTGTTTTTAATGAATAGTCATTAAGGTGGTTGTCAATATTTTTAAAGTTCTGTTTAATATTTCTGTTCTTTTACTCATTGCATTAATAGGTGGACATGTAAGATATAATAAGATATAATATTAATTTTAAAATTAATTTCAGTTATAAAAAAGAGAACAAAAATGAATGAGAGAGACACCAAAAAAAAATGGTGCTTATCATTGGCTGTCTTACCTTTTATTTGTGTTTAAATTTCTAATGCAATAGAAAGTGTTATTTAACTGATCTCTTTTCCTAAAGTTTTCATCATAATCTGACACCAGGTAATCATCCAAAATATAAGATGTTGTATTTTACCAAATCATAATTGATAGCAGAATATGTTTTGAAACAATGAATCTATACATAACATAGTCTTCTGGTGATCCAGAAAATCATCTTAATCTTGCTGAGAGGATCTGGTTTGTTTACCAGAATGCTTCTTTGTACCTTTACTTATGGTATTGATATGTTATTACTACTTTGAAAAGACCAAATCCAGCACAGTCTCATAAATCTATTCATGAGAGCAAAAGCACTGATTTCTTCATTTGTACTATTTATCTTTCAGTTAATGTTAAATTAAAGTTGCCCATGTTAAATAAAGTCGCCCATTTTCCTAGGACTTGTTTCTGCCACCACTTCTGCCTTGGACATTCAAAGCTACAGTTTCTTTGTACCCCTTCCCCTCTTTTCTTTGTTTTGAATGAAAGAAAAAAGCAACTAAGATAATGACATTTACCAACAAGAACTATTATCTTCCCAGGAGCAAACACAATTAAATTTATAAATCCTGTACCTCAAGATTTGAATGTATCATTTTTTTTAATATCTATGAGCATTTTAAGCTTTCTATAAGAATAAACTTTATTTACAAAATGATTAGATAGTACAATTAAACATTTTTACTTAAAAAATAGTCATGTTTCCAAAATGTGGTGAGTTATTATAATCCAATCATACCAGGCTATCTAGAATACAAATAATTCAGTTATATCAAAGAGTAATTTTTTATTTCTAAAGTATATTAAATGAGGCCATGATTGTATTTGAGGAAGGCCAAACTTCCATACAGAAAGAATGTATACATAATCATTTTTCTTATTTTAATGTGTCTATGGACACGTGTAAAATCGCATTTAGGGAAGCAAATATTCAATCTCCTTTTAACAATAATACCCATAAACATACTGAAAATATCAGTTTGAGAAGGAAGGTTTACCAAATTTCCCAACATAAAATATGAAGGCATGGCCTTTTAAACTTCTCAAAATTACTGATAATTTAAATATCAGGGATTATGTAACATAATGAATTACAATTCAAACGAGCTATAACCTGAGTGACTGCAGAATGAAAATATAATATCCTAAAAGTAAGGTTAGCAGGTTACACTCTGGGTAAGGCTGATAACATTAATTATAGAGTAATTTGATTAATGCTGAATTTGCAGTATTCTCAGTTTGCATAAACTTTGTAGTTTGTTAGAGATTGTGCAAAGTTGATTTTCAAAGCATAACCTGCTGTTTAAGATCACATTCTCAGTAACTTTGCTTTGGCTTTATTAACTCTTTATTTGCCTTAGAATACAGTGCTAGTATAGATGGCAGAGATAGCTATAATTTCAAGTCAATTTTGTTAAAATATTTTCAGAAGAATTGTTCAATGATTTCTTCTGTAGAATTAAACATTTAATATTTTACTTTTGATGTTGCATATTTTTACATATGTTTTTCATGAAGAAAGTGATAAATTTATACTACTAGTCAAATAAGGAAAGAATTATTATAATGTGCTGTCTTTCCCATATAAAGATCATACTACTGACTTGCTGAAAGAGTGGTAATAGATTTAGATTGAGTTTAATATTCTAGTAAACACACCTCACTGAGATTTTTGGTACAAGAATTTCATAAGGATGAAATACTTTACAAGGTAGTTAGAAGATTACTCTAAACATTGAGTCAGGTTTTTGCCAGATAAACATACCACTCTCAAATTGGAGTCAAAATGTTATGACAAAAATCTCTCCTGTTCCAAGGAATACTTGAAGATTTAATAAGGTGACTTTGTCACCAAGACAGTCTCAAGAGTTACTATATCTTAAGACATTAGTGTTAGCAATGATGTTACTAACATTTCTTTACACTGAATTATTCTCAATATGCTATTTAAATTTCTTTAGGAGTAGGTTTTTATTCCAACAGCAAGCACAGAGTTTTACTTCATTATCTGCCATCTGAGAGAGCTTTATACTGTACAAGACTTCATACTACCTGATTAGTAGTTTCAGGTTTCCTAAAAATTATACTGTGCTTAGTCACTCAGTCATGTCCAACTTTTTGTGACCCCCATGGACTATAGCCCGCCAGGCTGCTCTGTCCAGAGGGATTCTCCAGGTAGGAATACTGGAGTGGGTTGCCATGCCCTCCTCCAGGAGATCTTCCCAACCCAGTGATCGAACGTAGGTCTCCTACATTGCAGGAGAATTCTTTACTCTCTGAGCCACCAAGGAAGCCCCAAAATCATACAGTCATAATAAAAATGCTGGGTCAAAAAAATCCAGATTAAAAAGAAAAAAACAGTAACCTTGAATTTATGATTATCTTTTCTATATGGATTAAATCAATCAAAACAAAAGCAAAAAAAAATTCTTACTATTCTACTTAGCTGTGGAATTTTTCTTTTAAAAAGTTCCTTTTTAATCAGTGGTCACTTTTTTCCCAGCTATCCATTGTACATCACCCCTTGGGTCTCCCTTGGAAGGTCCCTGGTCATTAAGTAATAAATTTGTCCACATTTTAAATCACTGCCTGTGCCCTTCAAGTATGTTCCATCTTGCCTCCTCTAACTAGGTACCAAAACTAGAAACCTAGAGTTAATCCAGGTCCCTGTCTCTCTCTACACCTCACACCCAATTTTTCAGAAGTTCTAAACATTTCTATATACTAACATCCCTCAAACAAAGCCTTTCTCTCTTTTTCTTCTAAATGTCTTACTTCCAGACCTCATTTCTCTTATTCCTCTTTTATTTTCAATTCATTATGCACACTCTTGACTTACTGACCTTTTTAAATGATCTTTTTATATCATTTACATTATATAGCCTCTTCAATCACTCCCTGTAGTCTTAGGATAAAATCTACTGTTTAGCAAGACATACAAGAACTATGCCTACCTCCCCAGCTTCCTGTCACTCCTCTACATTGTATAAGTCTTCATTATGCTGGGTTTTTTTTTTTCAGTGCTATGTTCTGCTTTCTATAGCCACATATAGCCAACTCATTCTTTACTGATAAGTTTTTAATTAATTTTACTAGAGATTCAGGTTTATCATCACCTCTTTCAAAATTCTTTTACTGGTCTTCAGTCATACTAGCTGAACTTCTCCATGGCATTGATTACAGTCAGTTAAAACAGTCTGGGTACCACTCTATTGCCCCACAGTTGACTGAGTATCTTGGATACCAGTACTGTAATGTTAGCATCTATCCCAGTGACCAGTATAATTTTCACTTAATGAATATTTGTTTAATGGATCATTAAATGAATGAACCTTATTAATCTGTCAATAATTGCACTATGAGTCTAGCAGTTATCTCATTTAGCTCCAGAATTCTTTAGAAGATTCCTAAAGCTAGATTAATTAATCAAAGCATAGAAAATAGTATGGTATATTTAGATTTCAATAGTATAATTGAGTTCATGTGATAAAATCACTTTTAAAATAATTTACTTAGAATTAGGGATTCATATACAATCAAGGATTTCTTTATGCCATTAACTATTTAGCAATAGCTGGAGAGAACCAGATTAAATTTACCATGTCAAAGGAACTTTTACATTAACAGCATTACTGCTTCAAAACATTGGAAAAGTAGTTCTGAAGAAAACTGAAAGTTTCTTTGTATTATTTAAACATTTAAGTTAGTAGTTTTGATGGTTAGTTTTTTTAGCAAGTTAAACACCAAGACATAAGAGAATCTATACCCACATACTCCTCAAAAAAGGCAGAACCAACAACAGATAGAAATACAAAAACTTCTGTAAAGTACTTCAATTGCTAAGGTAAACCATCCACCAACATGAGCTTTAAGTCAATTAAATGGCATGTTTAAAGTATACAAAAAATCCTTATAAAAAGCTATTATTCTTTAATGTGAAAGTATATGTCAATATGAGTTTTTTTCTCTATTTGTAATCAAGCTAATTTAACTCTATGATATATTTGTGAAAACATGGCAAAACATGGTTAGAATTTTTGTTCTATAGTTAGGTGTCATATTAACTTCTATAAACTATCTGTTACTCACTTGTAAAATGCAGAAAGTAATAATACATAAAGAAAAGTTAAAATTAAATGAGATGATCTATGTGACCAACTAAGCACAGTGTATAGTATATGGTAAGCACTGAATTTATGTCAACTGTTTGTTTACTATAAACATAAATATAATCTATATGATAGGCAGTATATGAATATATGACTAAAACTAGTAACAGATTTTTGTTTTAGCTGACATATATTAGTTTGAGTAGTAAAATAAGTCCACTTTTTCAATACTTTCACTGTATTTTTTTCTCCCCAATACTTTGTTTGGCATTATGTAGCCCTTTCCCTGCATCACTTTCTAAAATATCAGAGGGCTTAGTCTCAGAAAATGACTCAAAGTAATATCTTTATTTATGAATTTTTTATTGTTTCTAATGACATAGTTATTAGCATATGTAATAAGGAAATTAACTACATGATTTCCAGACATAAAATGAATAATTAACATTTCTTAGGAAAAATGCATTTCCTTTCAAAATTTTATCACTTATTTGTATTGACCGTTTATAATAGCTAAGTTATATAAGTATAAACATGCCACAGAGAAGTCTTATTAATGCTTAGATTTAAATCATCATAATGAAAAATAAAAGGATAAAAATGTTCCATATAAATAAGTCTATCCACAACATTTTTAAATTCAAATTTAGCTATTCCCAAAGAGGTTGAAGTATCGCTTAAAAAAAAAAAAAACTCTAGGTGATACAATTAAATAGTTTTATATTAAGTTTGAAATGTACAACTATTGTATGCTTTCCACTTCAAGTCTTGACAATTATTTCCCTGTTGAGCCTAAATCAGGCAATAGATGCCAGTAAGCTGAACTATTGTTATGCTTACAGCTGCAGCTGCACCATCTCAAAAATAGCTGTGAAAAAGAAAAAAAAAAGCAAAACAAATAACAACAACAAAAAAAAAGTGTAGAATGATTTGGAAAAGATATGGAAGTCATCTTAGATTTCTAAAAAACTGCAGTCAAACCACTTGCACCTGGGTTCCCTGAGGTACATTTTCTTTTAGCTGACAATAGTATAGTTGGGAATTTCCTTATCATGGGCACAGGGACAGGTTATAGCTTGTTAATTTTTTGGTTGTAATTGCTATCTTTTCTTATCCTTTGAGATAGTAAAAAAAGAAAAATCACTTATGCTTTTTATTTGTTTGCTTCTTTCTGACTTTAGGTTAAAATGCATTTGCATGTGAGTATATATACATGTGTCTTATAAAAACCATTTTTGTTCCAGAATTCATATCTTATTGGGTAACAAAGAAAATGCCAATGCTTAATCATATTAGAATAAGGGAAGCAAAATAAGTTTTGCATATACTCTTAAGCTTATGAGTCAGTCAGTTAAATAAGAAATTTTCATTAGAGTTCTACTAAATCTAATGCATTTGCTAAGCGCTTTGTGGGATTGATAAAAGTGTAGAATTCTTATTTTATTCAAGGAGCCCTCAATATTATCACAATGTGGAGACAGTAAAAGAATAAAGATAATGATAAAAGGAGAAGGTGACATGCCAATTTTCTAATAATCTAGTGTAAATAATCCTAGATTTGGTTAATCCAAATCTAATATTTCTAGGGAAATCCAGGCAATTGGAGGTTCTGGATTGTTTTTGTAAATATAAAAATGCTCTTAAGATATCTTAAATAGCCTAACTAAAATAAATCTCTCTCTCTTTTTAGTTTGTACCTCTAATCTTCCTCAGCTATTTCTAGGATCCCCTCACCCTCCTAGTAACCAATTTGTTTTCTGCATCTCTGCAGAAAATTTTTGTTATGTCCATTTGTTTTATTCTTTAGATTTCACATACAAATGAAATCATAGTTTGTTTTTTCCCTCTATCTGAGGAAGACTACCACACTGAGCAGACTACCCTCAAGGTACATCCACGGCAAGATTTAATTTTTTTATGATGAGCAATATTTCATTTTATACATAAACCACATCTTCTTTATTCTTTATAATAAAGCCTTATATATCTCAGAAGAAATGACAAGTACTTCAGAAAAGAAGTCTACAAAGTGGAGTATGCAAGTAAATTGCAAGTCAGTAGATCATTTCTGGAGAAGGCAATGGCACCCTACTCCAGTACTCTTGCCTAGAAAATACTATGGACGGAGGAGCCTGGTAGACTGCAGTTCATGGGGTCGCTAAGAGTCGGACCCGACTGAGCGACTTCACTTTCACTTTTCACTTTCATGCACTGGAGAAGGAAACGGCAACCTACTCCACTGTTCTTGCCTGGACAGTCCCAGGGACAGAGGAGACTGGTGGGCTCCGCACCCTCTGTGGGGTTGCACAAAGTTGGACACAACTTAAGTGACTTAGCAGTAGCAGATCATTTGTAATCAAATGTTTCATGATTTCTTTAAAAATCATAAAAAAACAAAAAGATAAGATTGGGTTAAATATTGAAAGTTTTGGTTTCTTTTTCAAGAAAATAGTTTAGGGACAAAGAGATTAGAAAGTTCCAATCTAGGCACTGTCACAAGCTTCTCACCTGTGACCTCCTTTTATTATACATAAAATGAAGGGATTTATTTTGTCATTAGTATTCCCCTTCTCTTTCATTTACCTGTTGTGCAGAATAGTACATCCTTTGACTTGTCCTAAACCAGGTGGCTTCATTAATTTTGCCATAGCTTTTAATGTGGTCAATATATTATTTTTCATTTAGCAAAAATATTGTTCATTTGTGTATCTCACAAAAATTAGTTGTAGGTGAGGCACTGTGGATAGAGGGCATCACACCTAAGTAGAAATCTGTAAACGACCCTTCCCTACAAGATGCTAGTAGATAGTTTCCCTAATTGCCCTCCACACACACTTCCTGCCTATGTGTTTCTTTGTTAACTCTTAATTACTTGAGCCTGAGGCTTTACTTGAGTGAAACAGGAACTAAATTTTCACTCCCTCAGTAAAGTAGCTGAGTGTAATTTTCAAGTTTAATAGGTTTTCCAGTTGTATTTTAATAAAACCTGTAAGTTAAAATACTATGTGACTTTTATAAAATAATTTTCACTGTAATTATTATATGGTTATTGCTTGTGCACTAGAATGTTGACAGAAATGGGTGGATGCCTCTTTATAAATGTATGTACAATTAGAAAAAAAAAGTTTAGCCTAAGATTTTCTGTCAAAACCAAAATACCCTCATTCAGAAATAATGTGCATTTGCCTGTTTTATAATCCTATTGTTATTCAGATAGCATCTTCAATTAGAGTGTTCAAACTTTAAGAAAATTAGTTCATGTCAATGGACTTCTCTAAAATGCTGGATGCCTGCTTTACCTTTTACACACACACATACACATGTGTTTTTGTTCACATGACTCTATAGTTTTCAATATAAATTGACCACATTTTCTTGAATTGCCAGCTTCTCAATTATTATTAGTCCTCTATACCCTTGACACTGGACAAATCATCATAAACTTTTCACTGAAGAATCATATGATATTAAACTTANTGCCATCTCTTGTTTGATCACTTCCAATTTGCCTTGATTCATGGACATGACATTCCAGGTTCCTATGCAGTACTGCTCTTTACAGCAGGCGGCTGCAAGCCAGCGCACTGAGCACAGGCGGCTGTGAGCCAGCTCACTGAGTGCAGCTGAGAGGAGCTACCCCGTGTCTGAGGTCAGCAGCAGCGGCCGAGTGGAGCTACCCCGCATTTGAGCTCAGTGGCGGCCGGGAGGAGCTAACTCGTGTCCAAGGTCAAAGGCAGCGGCCAAGAGGAGCTACCCCGCATCCAAGGCCAGTGGTAGCCGGGAGGAGACACCCCGTGTCTGATGTCAGGGGCAACCTGGAGAAGCCACCTCGCACCTGAGGCCAGCGGCGGTGACTCTGAGGAGCCACCCCAAGCCAGAGGCCAGAGGAGGTGGCTGGGAGGAGCCACCCACGCCTGAGGCCAGGGCCGACTGCCGGGAGGAGCAGCCGGAGNGGAGGAGACACCCCGTGTCTGATGTCAGGGGCAACCTGGAGAAGCCACCTCGCACCTGAGGCCAGCGGCGGTGACTCTGAGGAGCCACCCCAAGCCAGAGGCCAGAGGAGGTGGCTGGGAGGAGCCACCCACGCCTGAGGCCAGGGCCGACTGCCGGGAGGAGCAGCCGGAGGAGGGGTGGCTGCAAAGCAGGCAAAGAATGGCGTAGAGAAGCTATCCCATGTTGAAGGTCAGGAACGGTGGTGGTAAGGAGATACCTCTTGTCCAAGGTAAGGAGCAGTGGCTGTGCTTTGCTGGAGCAGCCGTGAAGAGATATCCCATGCCCAAGGTAAGAGAAACCCAAGTAAGTGTTGCAAGAGGGCATCAGAGGGCAGACACACAGAAACCATACTCACAGAAAACTAGTCAATCTAATCACACTAGGACCACACCCTTGTCTAACTCAGTGAAACCAAACCATGCCTGTGGGGCAACCCAAGACAGGCTGGTCATGGTGAAGTGGTCTGACAGAATGTGGTCCACTGGAGAAAGGGATGGCAAGCCACTTCAGTATTCTTGCCTTGAGAACCCCATGAACAGTATGAAAAGGCAAAATGATAGGATACCAAAAGAGGAACTCCCCAGGTCAGTAGGTGCCCAATATGCTACTGGAGCTCAGTGGAGAAATAACTCCAGAAAGAATGAAGGGAGGGAGCCAAAGCAAAAACAATACCGAGTTGTGGATGTGACTGGTGATAGAAGCAAGATCCGATGCTGTAAATATCCTCTACCTAGAAAACCCTGAAGACTCCACCAGAAAATAACTAGAGCTAATCAATGAATATAGTAAAGTTGCAGGATATAAAATCAACACACAGAAATCCCTTGCATTCTTATACACTAATAATGAGAAAGTAGAAAACAAAATTAAGGAAAAAATGATCCATGGATTTTAAAAGGCACTTTACTAAAGAAGATATGTAGATAATAAGTAAACAAATGATCCACATTACATGTCATAAGGAAATGAAAATTAAAACAGCAATGAGATACAACTGCATTCCTGTTAAAACTGCCAAAATCTAGAACATTTTCATCACTAAATTCTGGTGAGGTTGTAGAGCAATAGGAAGTTTCATACATTCCTGGTGGGAATGCAGAATGTTGTAGCCACTTTGGAAGACAGTTTGACATTTCTTATAAAACTATACATACTCTTAACTTTGTGTGTGCTAAGTAGCTTAGGTTGCATTTGACTTTTAGCGACCCTGTGGACTGTAGACCACCAGGCTCCTTTCTCCATGGGATTCTCCAGGCAAGAATATTGGAGTGGGCTGCCATGCCCTCCTCCAGGGAATCTTTCCAACCCAATGACAAACCCCCACTCTTATGTCTCCTGTATTGGCAGACAGGTTCTTTACCACTAGTGCCACCTGGGAAGTCCATTGTTAACCTTATGACAAAGCAATTGTGCTTCTTGGTATTTACCTAAAGGACTAGAAAACTTATGTCCACACAAAAGTCTGCAGATAGATGTTTATAGTTACTTTACGCATAAGTGTCAAACTTTGAAAGCAACCAAGATGTCTTTTAGTGAGTAAATGAATAAACTCTAGTACATCCAGACAATGGAATATTATTCAGTGCTAAAAGAGATGAGCTATCAAAGCCATGGAAAGACATGGAGGAAGCTTCAATGCATATCATGTATACTAAGTTAAAGAAGCCTGGAATAGGAAATGGCAACCCAGTCCATTATTCTTGCCTGGAGAATCCTATGGACAGAGGCGCCTAGCAAGTTACAGTCCATGGAATTGCAAAGAGAGTCAGACACGACTTAGACATTGAACAACAAGCCAATCTGAAAATATTCTCTACTGAATGATTTAACTATATGACAAAGAAAATGGAAACCTAGGGAGATGGTAAAAAAAGAAATCAGTGGTTGCATGAGATTGTTGCCAGAGGAAGAATAGACAGAGCACAGAAAATTTTCAGTGAAAATACTTTATATGATACCATAATGATAGACATACACCTTTAAACATTTGTTCAAACCCATACAAAGTACAACACGAAGAATGAAATGTAAACTGTGGGCTTTGCCTGATTATGATGTGTCAGTGTAAGCTCATCCTTGGTGAAAGTGTACCATTTTGTGGTGTTGACAATGGGGAAGGCTATGCAGTGTACAAAATATGTGGGAAAGCTCTATATTTCCTTTTTAATATTTTTGTAAACCTAAAGCTGTTCTAAAAATACAAAGTTTATCATTTTCACTTTTTATAAACTGTGTGTGAATCATTTGTTACTCTACTCTGTTTTTGTTCTATAACTAAATTTTTATATAATTTTAGTAACATTCAATCTCCAGTTCGATGATGATACTTTTATCTCACATAAAGTCAAGTTCAGAACTAAAGTGTGTAACATAGCACCTTTTTTTTTTTTTTTAAACCACTTACTACATACCAGTTTTTTATTTGTTTACCAATTATACAAACACATAAAGGGAAGAACATATTGAGATTTAGATTTAGGAAGTATTAAAGCAAGTTTTCAGACAATGTTTTACATCTTAAATACAAAGTTCCTTCTCATTTAGCGACACTAGTGCCCTTTCAATTGCTTGCAATGACGTTGGCTTTTAATGAGAATGGCACTGCGTTTAAAGATTATAATGAGTACCTTTCTCAATGCTTACAATTTTTTGCTAAATTTCACTGCAGAATTCACCAAAATTCTGTATTTTTAGAGAACTTTCTGTAATGACTACCTACTGCTTTCTTGCTAACATTGGAATGACCAAAGTAGTCTGTCTACATCTAGGATGAGCAGTTTGTTAATGACAAAGAGAGGCCTTGACAGCCACTTTCTCTTTTCTCACCCCTACTTCATTATTTTCCATGAATGAACAAGACTTGAAAGCTCACCTTTACCCCAAGAAAGGGTTAGTCTTGATTCCAGCCTTTCCCTATTTGCATTCCTCAGATTTATTCTTAAGCATAAAGAAACTTTACAAAATAAAAATGCTATAGAAAGAATCATGTTCAGAAAATATTGCCCTAGTGAAGACAAATTTCTTTACAGCAGGACTATTCAGTGCCTATATTCTACATAAGCTGATGTGTATTATGATTCTCTAAAAAGAGGAAATAGTATTCTCAAGTTTATTTTATATTGGAAATTTCACTTAGTTGAATACCTGATTTGGCAAATCCAGTTTGAGTAACACAGCTTTACAACTATTTATACTTTTGCATAAAGGAAGAAGAGAAGACTAGGATTTGGTAAGAGTAAACTTAATGTCAGTGAGATTTCAAATATAAATGCTAATTTTGGTGACAAATTTATTTAGGGCTTATGCTGCAGAATTAGCTGATGGGCAGAGTAGTAGAAGGAAAGAGATTCTCTTTTTTTATCGAAGTGTGTGCTGACAGTGTAAGTGCAGTTGTTTACTTTCACCACAAGATTGTAACAACAGCTACATAAATACTTTAGCCAACATAACCTGCAACGCAAGCGTAGAGGAATAGGTGCCTTTTTGTGCAACAGACTGCAAATAATCAGTTAATAGAATAATCTTACCTAAATGTGCTAATAGGCAACTTAAAAAAAAAAGAAAAAGGAAACAAAAACAGATCCAGTTGAGCAATTTCTTATTGAACCAGTTTGTTTTTAATGTCAAAGTCACTTACAAAATCACTCCCTCTTAGTAAACTAGGAAATTAGGAAGTTAGTAAGCAGCTTGAGAAGTCCACTTAATTATCTCACTAACACATATGTACTTAGCTTCTGTGTCAATAAAGAGGTGATAATGCTGGAGTTTATTCTCATGTGCATATAGTCTCTGTCCCCAGTTATGTGGTGAACTTAGGGTGATGTCTGCTTGTCTATTATTTTTGAACTTTTTCAATGCTACGTTGATTTTTACAATTTAAGCATTTAACACATTTGGTCAACTTGATGTTCAAGCATATAAAACAGTCTCTCAGAGCTATATTTAATGAGCAGGATCTTTCTAGACTGAAGGAGTTCAGATGTGTTTGCAAGTATATATTTTAATGTCTGGACCCTTAATTTGTAGATTGAATCAAGAGATTTACTTCTATTTTGTTTTTCAAAAGACTCACTCATTGCTTTTCCCACTGACATCACATTTTCTAAATAAATGCTCCAGGATGAAAAATCTGGGCGTGATAGAGTGTCTGCTCACACACAGAACCAGAAATTTTACCACTAGACAGAGTGAGCTGTTGAAAACATTCTTTACACTGTAAATTTTCTGTTTAAAAGTCTTATATACTTTGGTGTGATTTTCCCTGCATAGAGATCATAGTGGATCTCACAATTATCTCAAAAACATGGAAAATGCAATAAACTGGTTCTCTTTGACCTGATTCTTCAGTCACATAGCTACATGAACAGATAATCACCATTCAGTTACAGAAGAAAAATTCTAATTTTGTATCTTACCCTGCAAAAAGTGTACACTAACTTCATTTAATGAAGATCTCAGGCACTTTTCTGAATCTGCAAGGTCTAAAAACACCTAGTGAAAGACCAGGCCCTCGGAGCTTTTGTGGGTGAGTTGCACTCTTTGCCCTAGTCAAGCTGTTGTTGCTCTTCCTTTTCTTCTTTATTAAAGGTACTAATGGACTTAGAAAGATTTGCATTTCTTTGGCAGCATTATTCTGCCTCATTTTCTTAATGCTATCCTGTGGGTTTTGCCAGCTTCCTCTTTCATCTATCTCTTCAACCTAAATTAAATTCAAACAAGCATACATCATTCTCTATGAATATTATAAAACCTAGAAAGCGAACTTTTGTGAACATAGTAAATAATAGTTTTGAAGGTAATATTTAAGTGCCTTTTAAAGCAAAGTCAGTGCACTTGGTAATGGAACTAGATAATTAAACAAAATAAACTGCTGAAGATAACATTAAGACTCTGGCTGCAGGAATACTCGGCAAAGCAAGATAATTGAACTAAGTTTTTGTTTATTTTTTTTTCCTCCTCATTAGTTCAGGTGAAGTGCCTCAGTCTGTCACTCCTCTCACAAAGACACTTTTGTCAGGTTCTCTGACTAGTCGCCTCGGCTTGTGAGGTTGCTTAGTAAGCAAGATCTTCAGGTACAGGAAACTGAGAGGGCTGTAGAACAGAAATCATGACTTACTTCTACCCGATATCCTCATCCCACCTCCCACTTAAGTATTTTCAGAATTCTGACAAAAATTGGAAAGCAGGCCTCAAGGCAGATGTTACTTCTCTGAACCACAGATGTTTCTCTCAGGAAACCTAACTGCATATCTTAAGGCCACTTGGTAGGTACAGGAGCCAGAGCTGGTTCCCAAGCAAAAGGCTATTGTTCTTCTTCCTGTGGCTCCCTGAGGGCATGGACACCCTTGAGGTTGTTTTCCCTTTGTTCCCATTGGAAAGAGGACTTGTGTCACCAAGGCAACCGACTTTGACCCAAGGCATGAAAAACAAAAAAGAAGTTGGTTGTTCCCACTGGACCCCCTTTTCTAGAGAGCTGGCAGATAACTTGGGCTTTTGGCATTTCCCTCACCTTCTGTGAGGCCAGAATTTAATCAGAGGCACATTCACATTCTAACCTGACTTTCTCTGCTTCTTTACTCTATCCTCAGCTTGCAGACAAAGACTGCAGCCCATATTGGGCTTTCTTTATAACTCAAAATTTTACTAAAAAAAAAAAAAAACAAAAATAAATTTACACTTTTGCCACCTAGTCTTCCAAAACCCAATGTTTTGGCTCCCCTTTTCTAACTGCCTGAGAAAGGCCAGGTTTGTCAAGGGAAAGACTACCTAGGGCTATCCCATAACCACCAGAATCCAGGCAATTGGAATTAGGGAATATAGATATTTCAGGATCAACATAGTATTCGTTGGGCTTCCCTGGTAGCTCAGCTGGTAAAGAATCCTCCTGCAATGTGGGAGACCTGGGTTTGATCCCTGGGTTGGGAAGATCCCCTGGAGGAGGGCATGGCAACCCAGTCCAGTATTCTTGCCTGGAGAATCCCCATGGACAGAGGAGCCTGGTAGGCTACAGTCAGCACAGCACATAATATTCTTTGCTATAATTCACTCTTTTTAATCTAATTATTTCCCTTTTTCTTTCAAGATAAGGTAGCTAGTTTTCTGCTTTTATGTGTGGTACCTACAGAGGGAGCGTAGAGCTTTAGTATATAGAGGCAAGAATTCTGAGCTATGACTAAATTATTTACAAAACTGAAGGACCAGTTTGCTCTTCATGGAACCACAAACAGGACAGTTAGGAAGCCATATGCAAAGATAAAATTAGGATGCAGAAAATTTGGTGGCTTCTGAACAGTACCTCTTTGATACATCTGGGGCCTTCTTTGCCTGTGGCAGCTCATGCAACCATCTCAGTTCTGAGGCCAGAGTGACACACCCCTTCCCAGAGTTCCTGATGGCAGTGTCCTCTTGACTGTTGTATTTCAAACCTTATCTCAGATCTAATTTTCTTCCTATTTTGGAGACTTGCTTGGATAAAGAGGCACCTGAAATCACTTCTCAGAGAGTCCTTTACCACATACCTTATAATTTTTCCAACTCTTTTTCCCCCAAACTCCCCATGTGGAGGAACCTTTTTCTATTATGAGGAAGAAAATGAATGGATGTCCCTCTAAATATTTTTATTTTTTGTCCTATATCTCAGTTAATGTTACTAATCTTCCCGGTAAGAGAATGCAGATGGTTGAGATTCCTATTTTTGCCAAGACAGTTCTTCTCCCTCAAAGGAAAGGTTACAGTATAAGCAGGGCATATGGGGAGAAGGTGATAACTTAATAAACTACTGATACATGACAGTTGCTTTTGTTGGTTGTGACTTGTTGATTGTGTGAAACAAGTGTTAAAGCAGTAAAAGGGCAGTTGTTAGAAGCCCAGAGAAGGCTCTTGACTATAAGAAAATTCCTTATCTTAATATTTAGGATTGGGGTGAGGACTGACATATATCAATTATTCAAAAAGTACATGACACATGGGGGAGTGGCTACTAAAAATTATTAATAGTGACACAGAAAAAATCTGTTTCAAAATAGAACATGGCTTCTGTCACTGCTTATAGTTCAGTAGAACTGTACATTTGTAACAAATAATACAAAAAACACATGCATATTAATGGATCTTCTAAAACTTTCTCCGTGAGAGGAATTGACTTGGCTCATTTAATACAGATAATCTCATCATAGAAGATCCTTATATAATACTTCTATGAAGGAATGTTTCTATGAACCACTCATGGGAAAGATAACATGTATCTTTTTTTACTGAGCATGGGGGAGAGTGTATACAGATTTCTCTCCATATTTTCAATATTCTCCGATCCCTCTTTATGCTTCCAATAAGTAAAATCTTTTACATTTTTCTAGCCAAAGGAGGATTGAGTAAGGGAAAATTTTACTGGATCCTTTCCTTAAATCTCAAGGAGTCGGACATGGGAATGAAGAAGAAAAGAGAGAGAGAATGAGTCATTTAGTTACTGTATTCCAGAAGGAGCAAAGAAATTAGTTAATTGTATTCAGTTCACATTATCTGAGAGAGGTAGAGAAAAAAAAAAGTCTACCTATTCTTATCACAAGGATTTAAGATATTGTCTACCAAGCCTAACTCAATCTAGAATAACTTCGGGGCTTTTGAATTTGATAAAGGGGTGGCAGGGAAAGAACCTGCCTGTAGTGTATCACAAACATTTGTATATGTCTCTTATGCATTAATCATCATAGCTCAGTTCAGTCACTTAGCCATGTCTGACTCTTTGTGACCCCATGGGCTATAGCACCCCAGGTGATCCTATCAATCACCAACTTCCAGAGCTTGCCCAAACTCATGTCCATAGAGTCAGTGATATCATCCAACAATTTCATACTCTGTCGTCGCTTTCTCCTCCTGCCCTCAGTCCTTCCCAGCATCAAGGTCTTTTCCAATGAGTCAGTTCTTCACATCAGGTGGCAAAAGTATTGGAGTTTCAGCTTCAGCCTCAGTCCTTCCAATGAATATTCAGGACAGATTTCCTTCAGGATGGACTAACTGGATCTTCTTGCAGTCCAAGAGACTCTAAAGAGTATTCTCAAACATCACAGTTCAAAAGGATCAATTCTTTGGCACTCAGCTTTCTTTAGAGTGCAATGCTCACATCTATACATAACTACTAGAAAAACCATGGCTTTGACTAGACGGACCTTTGTCGGCAAATATCTCTGTTTTTTAATATGCTGACTAGGTTGCTCATTTCAGAGAATGCAATGGCAACCCACTCCAGTGTTCTTGCCTGGAAAATTGCATGGATAGAGGAGTCTGGTAGCTTGCAGTCCATGGGGTTGCTAAGAGCTAGACACGACTGAGTGACTTCACTTTCACGTTTTACTTTCAAGCATTGGAGAAGGAAATGGCAACCTACTCCAGTGTTCTTGCCTGGAGAATCCCAGGGACGGAGGAGCCTGGTGGGCTGCCATCTACGGGGTCACACAGAGTCAGACATGACTGAAGCGACTTAGCAGCAGCAGCAGCAGCATCAACAGCAGCAGCAGCAGCAGGTTGGTCATAGCTTTTCTTTCAAGGAGCAAGCGTCTTTAAATTTCATGGTTGCAGTTACCATCTGCAGTGATTTTGGAGCCCAAGAGAATAAAGTCTGCCACTGTTTCCATTGTTTCCCCATCTATTTGCCATGAAGTGATGGGACTGGATGCCATGATCTTAGTTTTCTGAATGTTGAGTTTTAAGCCAACTTTTCCACTCTCCTCTTTCACTTTCATCAAGAGGCTCTTTAGTTCTTCTTCCCTTTCTCCCAGCAATCTTGAGTCTAGCTTCTGCCTCATCCAGCCTGGCATTTTGCATGATGTACTCTGCATAGAAGTTAAATAAGCAGGGTGACAATATACAGCCTTGATGTACTCCTTTCCCAATTTGGAACTAGTCTGTCGTTCCATGTCCAGTTCTAACTGTTGCTTCTTGACTGCATACAGGTTTCTCAGGAGGCAGGTAAGGTGGTCTTGTATTCGCATCTCTTGAAGAATTTTCCAGAGTTTGTTGAAATCTACACAAAGGCCTTGGTGTATTCAATAAACCAAAAGTAAACATTTTTCTGGAACTCTCTTGCTTTCTCAATGATCCAATGGATGTTGGCAATTTGATCTCTAATTCCTCTGCCTTTTCTAAATCCAGTTTGAACATCTGGAATTTCTTGGTTCACGTATTGCTGAGGCCTGGCTTGGAGAATTTTGAGCATTACTTTGCTAGGGTGTGAGATGAGTACAATTGTGCAGTAGTCTGAACATTCTTTGGCACTGCTTTTCTTTGGGATTGGAATGAAAACTGACCTTTTCCAGTCCTGTGGTCACTGCTGAGTTTTCCAAATTTGCTAGCATATTGAGTGCAGCACTTTCATAGCATCATTTTTTTGGATTTGAAATAGCTCAACTCGAACTCCATCACCTCCACCAGCTTTGTTTGTAGTGATGCTTCCCAAGGTCCACTTGACTTCACATTCCAGGATGTCTGGCTCTCAGTGAGTAATCACATCTTTGTGGTTATCTTTGTGATTATTTCTTTTGTACAGTTCTTCTGTGCATTACCATACTATCAAAAGACCCAATTGTCCTTGATATCATCAGTGTTTGTAATTTTTTGCTTATTTAACTTTTTGCCCATTTTCTTAAATTTACTGTATACTTTACATATAACTAAATATACAAACACTTTTATTATAAACCAATATGTTCTCACTAAAAAGCATAATCCAGTCACAGAAAGACAAATACTGCATGATTTCACTTATCTGAAGATTCCAAACTGTGAAACTCACAGAAGCAGAGAACAGAATATTGTCTGAAGGCAGAAGGAATTTGGATTTTCTATTCAATGAATATGGGACCTCCCTAGTAATTCAGTGGTAAAGAATTTGCCTGCAGTTCTGGAGCTGCAGGAGATGCAGGTTTGGTCCCTAGGTGGGGAAGGTCCCATGGAGAAGGAAATGGCAACCCACTCAAGTATTTTTGCCTGAGAAATCCCATGGACAGAGGAGCCTAGTGGCTGCAGTCCACGGGATCATAAGAGTCAGACACAACTTAGTGACAACACCACCTCCATTTGATGGATACATTTAGGCTATGCAAGATAATTAAGTTCTAGCGATCTGCTGTACAGCATTGTGCCTATAAATAACAATACTGTATTGTATACTTAAAAGTCTGTTCAAAAGGTAATTATTTTATATACATATGTGTGTGTGTGTGTGTGTGTGTGAAACCTATGGATATGCAACAGCAAAAAGCCCCATATTTCTTCTATACCTGTCATTTTCTCTGTTTTTCAGCAATCGGTTTGCAACAATACATTAAAAGATATGTAATTATAAAGTATGTGGATTTTTCTTGGTGCTTTTCTATGCTTTCTGTTTCTGCGGTTGTTATAACCGTGACTTGTTTAACTGGATGGGTGATTTATTATATGTCTCCTACTGAGGCACATAATGGTACAAGGCTATGGTTGTGAAAAGCTGGGCTAAAATTTTTACTCCTCATTTATTACCTGTGGGATTATGGGAAGTTTTCATATTCACTCACCTTTGATTTCCCTAAATTTAAAAGAATAGTATCTCATTTTAGGGTTTGTTGTGAGAAAAAGAAGAGTTACTAAATGACAAATACTTAGAACAGTACTTGACACACAGTAAGCCCTCAGCACATGGAGCTAGCATTATTATTATTTTACATGAGTGTGAGTTCAATTTTCAATAATTGCCAATGCAATACTGTCTTAAAAAAATTTAGTAGAGTTATAGACTTTATATTAGATATTATCGAAGATATTAGATTTTTTTGCATCCAAATTATTATTATGTTTTTAATGTGGGGAGTAGAGGAGCTTTGGGAGATATCTGCCATCTTCTAAAATGTGTACAAAACTGAGAAACATTAGAGGTTTTATGTAATGGAATTACTGAAGTTTCTTCATGAGGTTCTATTAATCTTTTAATATATTATAAAATTGTCTCTCTGTACTATAACATTTCACCTACTTGGCATTCAGTAATTTTCCAAACATATCTTATGGATACACAGACAAACTGTATGGAGTATGAACAAAAAACTTTTGAAGATCTATAATTCATGTCACACAATATATGAAATAATTCTCAAGTACTAAATACACTCAAATTCTTATTCACAGCTATGGAATATCATTTTATATGAATTCCTACTAGTTTTTTCTGGGTTTCCATTAGAATAGAAGCAAAGTAAAATTAAATTAAATTTTAAAAAGTGCAAAATAACATAAAACTTGATTGAATTAAATTAGAGTAAATTGAAATACAGAATAACAGTTTCAGTGAGAGCAGTAAAATATGCAAGCCAGGCATCAGAGGAAAGTATGTAAAATATCCACAGAATCAGATCGTAAGAATTACAAATATAGCTCAGTGTAAGTTCATTTAACATAATGGCAAACTGCCTTACATAACTCAGTATGCCCTGGGGGCATTGCTATATTATAACACAAGACAATAATTTAAATTCTTACTGAATCATCAGTGACCATTTAAATGGTTTTCAATGTGTTCTCTTTATACATATAGAAAAGTATATAATAAATTTCAAAAGTATATGGCAAAAAATGCCTATGATTTTTAAGTGCCTTTGTTTTAAGTGTTAGAAAAAATAATAAAAACAAATTATTCAAAATGACTTATTCACAGAATGTTTGTATTTTGTTTCAGAGACAGCCACAACCTAGTGAAGTTCTGTGCCTATTTCCCTTCATGGTTCCTCATAGACAGATGGCTGGTAAGCATAGTGGAGAAGGAAGACCGAAGAGGACAGCTGTTACAATGAACCAGGAGCCTCCGCAAACTCTCCTGTGTTTTACCCTAGCATTATGTAATCAAATGTTAATCTTTGAATATTATATACATTGTATTCTCCATGTTCTATTTTTTACAATATTTTATAAATGATGGTACAGTTGCTATAATACATTTTTTCTGTCACTTATTTAAACAAAAATATTAACATTGTATTTTTAAAATTGATTTTGGTTTGTTCACTGTAAAATATCCTAATTTTATTAAGAAAAGGATTTTTTTAAGATCTATCATCCCACAGAAACCATAGCAGCTTAGTCAAGAAGAGACCAGAACTATTGGTTCTATATTTTGCTCCATTAAGCAAAGCAAGACTGTAACATCATAATGAGACACTCAGCTGTATAATTTATTCAGTGAAAAGAATATTATGGTTATATTTATCCATTTCAACCACATTAAAATTATAATTATCAGCCCCTTCCAATGTTTACATTACAAAACTGTCTTTCATAAAATATATGTCAGTAATACTTCTCATTCATGCCTTTCTCAATATAGTAGTAGGTTGTTTAAAATCTTAAGTATAAATATAAAAGGTTCCTCATTTTTTAATTTATTTTGTATTTAATTGAAGCCAGATCCTAAAGACAGTATCTTAGTAAAGCAATAATGATGCAAAATTATTTGTAAATATACATTTAACATGTCTACGATGCTACAAAACCAAAACAAAACTAACCTACAGATATTTATTTGATAGTTAAGATAGTGAGTAGAATTTTGATTTTTTTTCCCTTTAAATGCTATTTCTTAAATTGCCTGAAAATACTGCCTCACAGAAATGCTCTGGCTAATACTGTAATTTAGAAGAGCACTGAAATGTGCCCTTAGCTAGAAAAGTCACAGGTTCTTGGTTCTCCTGTTACTCGTGCAATAGGGAGTTTATAATGGAAATGACAACAGACCATTAACTATAGTACTGCTTGCGGGCATTGATATAAATATCATTACAGATTAAAGACCTCTGCAAGAATTTAGTCAAGTTGGATTAGCAAGTAAACTATTAAAGCTGAAGAGTAAATTGTGATAGACCAAATAAATTTCCTGCTATATTCTTAATTTCATTTGTTTCCTAGAGTGGCAATGAATCTTTATTATTTGGAAAATGCCTCACAAGTGAACCCTGTGGCTAGAGAATGCAGCTAAGAGGTGTGGGAAGAAATGTAAGGTTATTGTTGGCAAAGGATGGAAAAGGAGAATAGGGATCAATGTGTTTCAGCTGAGTTTCACAGTCCTTAAATGGGTCAGAGAAGCTGGAATATCTGAGCCTTAGTTACTGTGCATATCTACCAAACATAGGCAATATATAATGAAGATTCTAATATTTTGGAATCCATGATCTTGTCAGACATCAAAGAAAATATTCCAGCCTTTAAATTTCCTGTGATAGTCACAAGGAGATCAAAATTACGGAAGATTTGAATAGATATTTACAAGTAATATCTACCTGATACATAAAGATGTAGTTATATAAGTGTATGAAAATATGTATTTGTGAATATGTGCATATGCTCTCTTTAAGGAAAATTTTTTAAGATTTCTTTTTGGCTTCCCTTCTACATTGATTTTGTTTTTACAGATTTCATGACCCAGGTAAACAATGATATTTTCATCTTATTACTGACAGATACAAATTAAAATTGTATCCCTGTTTATCCATCACTTCATGTATCCGTGTATCCATCACTTCATGGGAAATAGACGGGGAAACAGTGGAAACAGTGTCAGACTTTATTTTTCTGGGCTCGAAAATCACTGCAGATGGTGACTGCAGCCATGAAATCAAAAGATGCTTACTCCTTGGAAGAAAAGTTATGACCAACCTAGATAGCATATACAAAAGCAGAGATATTACTTTACTGACTAAGGTACATCTAGTCAAGGCTGTGGTTTTTCCAGTAGTCATGTACGGACTGTGAAAAAGGCTGAGCGCCGAAGAATCGATGCTTTTGAACTGTGGTGTTGGAGAAGACTCTTGAGAGTCCCTTGGACTGCAAGGAGATCCAGCCAGTCCATTCTGAAGGAGATCGGCCCTGGGATTTCTTTGGAAGGAATGATGCTAAAGCTGAAGCTCCAGTACTTTGGTCACCTCATGTGAAGAGTTGACTGATTGGAAAAGACTCTGATGCTGGGAGGGATTGGGGGCAGGAGGAGAAGGGGACGACAGAGGATGAGATGGCTGGATGGCATCACTGACTCGATGGGCGTGAGTCTGAGTGAATTCCAGGAGTTGGTGATGGACAGGGAGGCCTAGAGTGCTGCAATTCATGGGGTCGCAGAGTCAGGCATGATTGAGTGACTGAACTGAACTGAACTGAACTGATCCATGTTTATACTCATCTTTATGTGCTCGCTGTGTTGAGACTTGATTGGCCTTTGTTTATATTTACACTTTTGGTTCATGTGCTATATTTCTACTTTTTTCAAATTATGCTATAATTCAGCTATCTCTCTGAACACATCAAATAATTTTACAAAGAAATATGTTACTTATGTTAATTTATACAGTTATTTATCCTTTGTCATTCATTTGATTCCAGATATTCAAGTCCAAATACACTATAGCTTCAAAGAAAATCTCAGGTCAGCTCTGCTTTCTTTCAAACAATACAGACTATGAATCAGGAAGAAAGAATGGCACTAGTGTCATAGAGCTTCTGCAGGAAAATTAGCTGCTTCTAGGGATCACTCCATTTCAGAATAGAAAGTAAAAGCAATAGAAGATTCGTGCACAGAAGCAACATACTGAGATTTGAACTGATGAGTGAAATAAAATATATACAATCAAAACACTACTTGGTTTTGCATCTTTGTTCTTTTTCTCAAAAAGATATGAAAGTAAGTAAAAATTCAGGGTTTCAAGTCTCTCACCAAAAGCCTAGAAAAGTGACAAAGAGCTGCAATAAGAAAGCTCAGAAGGAAAGATAGGTATCATGGTAAGAAAGAAAGAGAGGGAGAAAGGAAGAGACATAAAAATGATTCGTGATGATAAGGATTGTCTGGACCCATGAAAACTGAGCAGGAAACAAAGCCATACAAAAATTAATGTAAGAATACTCTTGGTGTCTAATATCAGGCTAAAACTGCTGGTGGGGATAAGAAATCAGTCACAGTGATGGATGCAAGACTGAAAACCCTAGCTTCCAACCAGCAAGACGAACTATTTTTTCCATATCAAAAAATTTGAGAATAGTATGTATTTTGATTCTATGTTGGGATAAAACTTTTGAGGAAATTTAATCCCCTTCCTTGTAATTTAAAGAGCATATTTCAGCTAAAATAAGTATATTAGATAGTCAGAAACTCATTTATATGTTAACAATGATAAAAGAATTCTGAAGGAAAGTTATGACCAACATAGATAGCATATTAAAAAGCAGAGACATTACTTTGTCAACAAAGGTCCATCTAGTCAAGGCTATGGTTTTTCCAGTGGCCATGTATGGATGTGAGAGTTGGACTGTGAAGAAATCTGAGCACCAAAGAATTGATGCTTTTGAACTGTGGTGTTGGAGAAGACTCTTGAGAGTCTCTTGGACTGCAAGGAGATCCAACCAGTCTATCCTAAAGAAAATCAGTCTTGGGTGTTCATTGGAAGGACTGGTGATAAAGCTGAAACTCCAATACTTTGGCCACCTCATGCAAAGAGTTGACTCATTGGAAAACATCCTGATGCTGGGAGGGATTGGGGGCAGGAGGAGAAGGGGACAACAGAGGATGAGATGGCTGGATAGCATCACCGACTCAGTGGACATGGGTTTGGGTAAACTCCAGGTGTTGGTGATGGACAGGGAGGTCTGGCGTGCTGCAATTCATGGGGTTGCAAAGAGTCTGACACATCTGAGCGACTAAACTGAAACTGAAGAATTCTGAAATGCCAAAGAATTGATGCTTTTGTATTGTGGTGTTAGAGAAGATTCTTGAGACTGCAAGGAGATAAAACCAGTCAATCCTAAAGGATATCAATCCTGAATATTCATTGGAAGGACTGGTGCTGAAGCTGAAACTCCAATACTTTGGCCACCTGATGAGAAGAGCCAACTCATGGGAAAAGACCCTGATGATGGGAAAGACTCCAAGCAGGAGGAGAAGAGGATTATAGAGGATGAGATTGTTGGATGGCATCACTGACTCAATGGACATGAGTTTGAGCAAGCTCCAAGTGAAGGACAGGGAAGCCTGGCATGCTGTAGTCCATTAGGTTGCAATGAGTTGAACACGACTAAGCGAATGAATTGAAGTGAATGATATAATCTCAATATGTCTAATATCATCTTATAAAAATGTTAAGCATTTATATTTTTATTAAGTAAAAAAAAAAAAAACAGATATATTACTTGTAATGTGCCAGGGATTGTTCTCAGGACTTTACAAAAAAATTAACACATTTAATTCTTGTAACAGTGATATGAGGTTGATACTATTAATATCCTCATTTTACCAATGAATAGCCTGAGGCCCAGGCCTTAACTAATAAGCTATAGAGCTGAAATAAAATCCAGGCAATTTGATTCTGTATACCTAATAAGTCATTTGTGATGGCTTCTGGCAAAAGAGCACTTGAGTATACATTTATGAAATGGCTTTTATATTCCTGGAATACTTAAGAGTGGGTTTAGGCATTTTGCAGAGTGGTATAGGGCCAGAACTAGGAGAATTTGGAGTGCATGTAATTGTTTTTTTAACTTTAGCATCTCGAGTATTCACTGATATAAGAAATTAAATATACTCTATGCCTGAAAGCATAATGCATAGTAATAGAGGGTCAGTTATGTGGTAAAAAACAAGATGAAAATAACAGTAATTAAAACAAGTGTAGTGAATGTGCTACAATAGACTCTATGTTTTCATAAAGTCGGAAAGTATTATCTGTTTTTTATTACACACCACTATTTTATTATACTGATTTATAAACGGCCACATCTTCTCTGTCACAGATAGACGTGTAGAATTGTATATACAGATGTATGGATAGGACAATTGCCTGAAGTTTGTCTGTATATGTGGGAATAGGGGTTCTTTGTCTCTAATTGCTTTGCTACAATTTATTTTTTGTAGTTTAATCATTCTTAATGTCATGGATTTATTATAAATGTATATTAGAAGACTTTATTTCTATTTTTAGTGTTGTTTTGAAACTTTATGAACTGATATAGAGTCAAGCTTATTTAGACATCTTGAGAAAAGCATTATAATTAAAATTATATATGAACAAAAGAGTTTATAGTCAAGATCTTGGAAGAGGGCACAGTCACATATTTGGAGACTGCATATTGGTGTATTATACAGAATAGGTTAGGCCATGCAGCTGTTAACAAATTAGTTCCCAAATACCATTAGTTTAATCCTATAGATATTTATTGCTCATTCAAGTAAAATGGATGTCCAATGACCTTCCTTCATTTTATACCTATACTCTCTGGAACACCTGGCTTCTGATATTGCTGTGATCTGAGAATAAAGTGGTGGAGAGAACACATTTCCTAATATTGTCAGATTGCGCTAAACATGTTGTTTATGCTGTAAGTTCACTGAGTAGAATTAGTCACAAGACATCAACTTAATTTCAAAGGGATATGGGAAAAGTAGGGAAGCATATGGAAATACTGGAAGATTGAGAAATTATTTTTCTTTCTGCTACAAAATAATCTTGAAAGAAATGTCTTAATAGACAGCTAAAAAAGAACTTTTTAAAAGTGAAACATAATTGACTCATATCATATTAGTTTTATGGGTACAACATAATGATTCAATAACTTTATATTCCATTTAACATCACCACAAAAGAATGGCTATATTTCCCTGTGGTGTGAAATACATCCATATATACTATCCATTTTATACATAGTGTTTCATATCTCTCAATCCCTGGTGTGCATGCTAAGTCACTTCAGTTGTGTGTGACTCTTTGCAACCCTATGGACTGTAGCCCGACAGGCTCCTCTGTCTATGGGATTCTTCAGGCATTAATACTGGAATGGGTTGCTGTGCCCTACTCCAGGGGACCTTCCCAACCCAGAAATCGAATCCATGTCTTCTGCAATGCAGGCAGATTCTTTACTTCTGAGCCACCAGGGAAGCCCGTCAATACCCTATCCTTACTTGAACTCTCCCCCTCACTACCCGCTGGTAACCACCAGTATGTTCTCTATACTTATAAGTCTGTTTCTGTTATATTAAATTCATTCATTTTATTTTTTTAGATTACACATGTAAGTGATAACATATAGTATTTGTCATTTTCTGTTTGATTTATTTCACTGAGAATAATACCTTCCAGGTTCATCCACATTGTTGCAAATGACAAAATTTCACTTTTTTTTGATTGAGTAATATTCCATTGCATATATATATATATATATATATATACACACACACACATACCATATTTTCTTTATCCATACATTGTCATTGTTGGATACTTACCTTGCTTTCAGTTTTGGTTATTGTATGTCCATTGGGGTACATGTATCTTTTCCAAGTAGTTTTTCCATTTTCTTGGTATTCATATCCAGGAGTGAAATTGCTGGATCTTATCATAGTTTTATTTTTAATCATTTGAGTATCCTACTTACAGTTTTCCATAGTAGATAAACCAATTAACAGTACCACCAACAGTGTACTAAAGTTTCCTTTTCTTCAAACTCTTGTCAACATTTATTATTTGTAGAATTTTTGATGATAGCCATTCTGATAGGTGTGAGGTAATATCTCATTGTGATTTGAGGATTTGCATTTCTCTGGTGATTAGAGATGTTGAGCATGTTTTCATGTGACTATTAAATGTTTTTTTGGGGGGGAAAAAATGTCTGTTCAGGTCTTTTGTCCATTCTTTAATCAGGTTATGTGTTTTTTTTAATTATAGAGTTGTATTAGCTATTTATATATTTTGGATATTAACTCCTTATCATATCATTTGCAAATATTTTTTCCCACTTAGTAGGTGGGTTTTTTGTTGTTATTGTTGATAGTTTCCTTTGGTGTGCAGAAGTCTTTAAGTTTAATTAGGCTCCCTTTGTTTATTTTTGCTTTCGTTTCTTTTGTCTTAGGAGACAGATCAAAAAAAAATAAAATAAAATAGTGCAGTTTATGTCAAGGGTGTTCTGCCTATGTGTTCTAGGAGTTTTATGGTTTCATGTCTTACATCTAGGTCTTTCACTTATTTGAAATTTATTTTTATTTATGGTGTGAGAAAATGTTCTAATTTCATTCTTTTACATATAACTATCCAGTGCCACATAAAAGACTATCTTTTCACCATTGCATATTATTGACTTCTTTGTTGTAGATTAATTGACCATAAATACCTGGATTTATTTCTGGCCTCTCTAGTTTGTCTCTATTCTTGTCCATTGATATAATGTCTGTTTTTCTGCCAGTATCATAGCTGTTTTGATACTGTAGTTTTGCAATATAGCCTGGAGTCAGGGAGTGTGTTACCTCCAGCTTTGTTCTTTTTTTCTCAAGATTGCTTTGGTAAAAAATATTTTATTACTTTTAAGGACCTTATAGTCCTTATAATGATGTAACTTGCTTACAGATTTACACAATGAAAGTTAATGAAGTTCAATTTGCTAATTTATGTGTCACTACTTTGGCAAAAGTTGGGTAACTGAAATTCATGAGGGCTAACAATCAGACAAATAGGCATACTGAAAGGAGTAGATGTAAAGGAGGATCTTGAAAATATTAGAGCATGGTCAAAGAGTAATTTAAAAATGATTGAAATTATTCAGTCAGCCTCTTACCTATGAAATTAGAATTTTCCATTCATTAAGAAATTATTGTTGATGGAGAAATGTGAAAAACTGAAACTAGGTCTGCTGTGCATATTAAAAAGCAGAGACATTACTTTGCCAACAAAGGTTCATCTAGTCAAAGCTATGGCTTTTCCTATGGTCATGTATGGATGTGAGAGCTAGACTATAAAGAAAGCTGAGCGCCAAAGAATTGATGCATTTGAACTGTGGTGTTGGAAAAGACTCTTGAGAATCCCTTGGACTTCAAGGAGATCAAACCAATCAATTCTAAAGGAAATAAGTCCTGAGTATTCATTGGAAGGACTGATGCTGAAGCTCCAATACTTTGGCCACCTGATGTGAAGAACTGACTCATTGGAAAAGATCCTGATACTGAGAAAGATTGAAGGTAGGAGGAGAAGGGGATGACAGAGGATGAGATTGTTGAATGGCATCACCGACTCTAGGGACATGATTTTGAGCCAGCTCCAGGAGTTGATGATAGACAGGGAAGTCTGGTGTGCTGGGTCCACAGAATAACAAAGACTCAGACACAACTAAGTGACTGAACTGAACTGAGCTGATGATATATTAAATGTTACAAAGCAAGAGGGAAAACATATACTACTACCATAATCAAGGCCCCACTGCTTTCCTTGAAGTAATCTTATTTTTATAAAAAGCAAAAATAGTTAAATTAAAATAAATGGTGTCTCTATTTTAACTTTCCAAAGCAGGTCAATTTCAACTAACAAACTACTATATTAAGTCCTGGACATGAGAAGCCACATCTGGAATATTATTTAGTTTAGTTCAGTCACTCAGTCGTGTCTGACTCTTTGCAACCCCATGAACCACAGCACGCCAGGTCTCTCTGTCCATCACCAACTCCCAGAGTACACCCAAACCCATGTCCATTGAGTCGGTGATGCTATCCAACCATCTCATCCTCTGTTGTCCCCTTCTTCTCCTGCCTTCAATCTTTCCCAGCATCAAGATCTTTTCCAATGAGTCAGCTCTTCACATCAGGTGGCCAAAATATTGGAGTTTCAGCTTCAACATCAGTCCTACCAATGAACACCCAGGATTGATCTCCTTTAGGATGGACTGGTTGGATCTCTTTTCAGTCCAAGGGATTCTCAAGAGTCTTCTCCAACACCACAGTTCAAAAGTGTCGATTCTTCTGAGCTCAGCTTTCTTTATAGTCCAACTCTCACATTCATGCATGGCCACTGGAAAAACCATAGCCTTGACTAGATGGACCTTTGTTGGCAAAGTAATGTCTCTGCTTTTTAAGAGGCTATCTAGGTTGGTCATGACTTTCCTTCTGAAGAGTAAGTGCCTTTTAATTTCATGGCTGCAATCACCATCTGCAGTGATTTTGGAGCCCAGAAAAATAAAGTCAGCCACTGCTTCCCCTGTTTCCCCATCTATTCGCCATGAGGTGATGGGACTAGATGCCATGATCTTAGTTTTCTGAATGCTGAGCTTTAAGCCAACTATTTCACTCTCCTTTTTCACCTTCATCAAGCAGCTGTTTAGTTCTTCTTCACTTTCTGCCATAAGGTTGGTGTTAACTGCATATCTGAGGTTATTGATATTTCTCCCAGCAATCTTGATTCCAGCTTGTGTTTCATCCAGCCCAGCATTTCTCATGATGTACTCTGCATATAAGTTAAATAAACAGGGTGACTATACACAGCTTTGATGTACTCCTTTTCCTATTTGGAACCAGTTGTTCCATGTCCAGTTCTAATTGTTGCTTCTTGATCTGCATACAGGTTTCTCAAGAGGCAGGTCAGGTGGTCTTGTATTCCCATCTCTTTCAGAATTTTCCACAGTTTATTGTGATCCACGCAGTCAAAGGCTTTGGTATAGCCAATAAAACAGAAATAGATGATTTTCTGGAACTCTTTGCTTTTTTGAATATTATTAGGAGTATCAATTTTTACCATATAATAGATGAACAATGAAGTCCAGAAGGATTCAGTATGATGACACAGATAGGCATACATCTCAAGTCTACCATTTAGATATGTATACATGGGCGTAATGCTTAAATACATTGACCCTCATTAGAACACTATATGTAGTCCTCAAAGTTAGTAACACAGCTACCATATCATGTAGCTGGAAGGGTACTTATTTGAGAAAAACAAAGTTGCTAATTAGAAAACATATACACCCTAATGTTCATTGCAGCATTATTTGCAATAGTCAAGACATGGAAGCATCTAAGTGCCCACCAATAGATGACTGGATGAAGAAGGTGTGGTATATGTACAATGTATATATGTATGTGTATATGTACAATGGAATATTACTCAGCCATAAGAAGGATGAAAGCTTGCCATTTGCAACAGCATGTGTTGGTCTAGGGGGTATTATGCTACATGAAAATAAGTCTGTGTGCATGCTTAGGTGCCTCTGACTCTTTGTGATCCCATAGACTATAGCCCACCATGCTCCTCTGTCCATGGAATTTTCCAGGTGAGAGAGAGAAAAATACTGCATATTTTCCTTTACACATAGAATCTAAAAAACAAACGAAAAATTAACAAGTATAACAAAACAGATAGATTCATAGCTACAGAGAATAAGCTTCTAGTTGCCAAAGCTCAAGGGGCAGGGAAATTAATGAAATAGATGAAGGGGATCAAGAAGAACAAACTTCCAGTTATAAATAAGTCATAAGGATGTAATTTACAGCAGAAGTAATATAGTCAATAATATTATAGTAGATTTGTGTGGTGTGAAATCTATAAAAATATCAAATCCCTATGTTGTACACCTAAAACTAATATGTCTTCTGTTAATATTTCAATTAAAAAATAATAGATTTTGGTGCTGAGCATATTATGGTTTTATTCTTGTTGCTGTTCTGTCATTTCACTGAATATTCACAGGAGAAGAGAAAATTATATACATTTAATCAGTTAACTGAAATCCAAAGCATTCTCTCTAAACAAGTAAATATAAATATATATCTATATATATTTTCACACATACACACACACAACACTACAGTCAGAAAGTCAATTGAAGATATAAATTGTCACTAGTGAAATGTATATATGACTGTAATTGTATTTAACTTTCTAATATTTTCTGGAAACTCTATTCAAAATACTTTACTTAGTTTCTACAACCCTTAAAATTTTTTATTATTTTATTTTCACTTCCAGATAAGAAAACTGAAATATGTTTGAAGTCAAGGATTTTAAATAACTTACCCATCACACATTTTGTCATACATTTGTCATGCAGTCATACAATTTCTCTGGAGAAGGAAATGGCAACCCACTCCAGTGTTCTTGCCTGGAGAATCCCAGGGACGGGGGAGCCTGGTGGGCTGTCATCTCTGGGGTCGCACAGAGTTGGACACGACTGAAGTGACTTAGCATCAGCAGCAGCATACAATTTCTCAGTATTTGAGCTGTATCTGGACATGCATTTATCCAAATTTAAATTCAATGCCTTTAGTGTTAGTGTCTTAGGATTTAATAATATATAACCACGCAAGAATGAAAACACAGATCTTTTTTGAACGAATAATTTTGTTTCAGACTAAAGTGATCATACACACATATGAAAGCTTTATTTGTGAGCAAATGAAAATAAACCTTCTCAGTATTACTCTATCAAGTGTAAACATTGTGTTCTAATGACATATTATTTTTGAATATGAATAATAAGGCTACTTATATCTCAGTCCAGTACTGAAAATATTCTGATAATAAAACTCAGTGATTCCAAATTTTTTCCCATATCTTTCCAAGATGTCACAATGTAGAGTTCTCTGGTGTCTCAGTAGTGAAAGTCTGCCTACCAATGCAAGAGATGCAGGTTCAATCCCTGGGCCAAGAGGATCCCACAAGCCACAAAGTGACTAGGGCAGTGTTCCACAACTATTGAGCCTGTGCTCTAGAGTCCAGGAGCCCAACTACTGAAGCCCATGCACCCTAGGGTCCATGTTCTACAATAACAGAAGCCTCTCAATAAGAAGCCTGTTCACTCCAATGAAGAGTCACCCCAGCTATCCACAACTAGAGAAAAGCCCTCATAGCAACAAAGACCCAGCACCGCCAAAAAAGCAGGCGGGGGAGGGGGGGGGTGTTACAATGTTCTGATTATCCAAAACCAGAAAAATAGAATGACTAGTATAATCTTTGTGAGCAAAATATTTTTCTTTATGCTATTGTAAACTGAAAAATGTCAATTTTATTGGTAGTGGAGAAAACTAAATACTAAGAAAGTAGGGTCAGTAGTCAATACTGCTCCATGTACTTATACATCATTGGACTTTCATGTAATAAATGTTTTCTTTTTCAATCTGCTAGTGTAATGCCATAGAAACAAACAGTAAGTACAAAGAAGAAAAATATTTTTGTTATTAGAGTTATTCAGATTGTTAGATTCATTTTGTTCAGAGTGAAAATTTCAGTGAAACTTTGTTGACAAAAGTTCACTAAGATCAACTTACTGTTTCTTGTTTGATCAAATTATTTCCTAAAATAGTTGGAGAAGAGAAACATTTTTAATAAAAACACTGTAAGCCAATATCTGCAAAACCTTCAAGTTGCTGAAATTGTGATTTCATCATAAACTCATTAAAGGAGAATGATTCAAGAAATGTTTATTCAAAGATAAAATCTTCCCTAAAAAGTAATAACAAACTAAAGTTTCAACTGCAAATATGCAAAAGTTCTAGTAGAAATTATCATGAACAATTCTAATACGCAGACTCATGGCAGTACATTTAATCTCTCTAACACATCTCTCAAATTCTGAATTCCATTCTTTCCTCATCTGAATGAACTGATACTTGACTCTACAAACCCTTCTTTCAAGTCTCAGTCAAAATTCTACAGCTTTCTCTGAATAAACCTGTTCAATAATCATTCTTCCTTCCTTCAAGCACTTTTCTTACTGAGAGGGTAACAGACAGGAAGGCCAGGGGTCTCCAAAGGGAGGAAACAGGCTGCAAGTGTCTCTTAAAATTCCGTGTTGCTATGACGACACCTGGTTCCACCTGAACTTAAGTTTTCTCAAACCTTGAGCTAACCAATGCCTTTTTCTCATGGAAATATATTTTTTAAAGCTATGTTAATGAAACTCTGTATTTGCTTTGGGATTTGCATTTTTTTCAAAATGGTTCCGCCTAAGACTAACTTTTTTCCTTTTCTGGAACCTTGAGCTGATAATAACTCAACAAACCAGTATTCATGTCAATTGTTTTATGGCTGGGGGATGACACATCTCATGCCATCCTAACTCAAAAATGCATATTGTGGGAGAGGGGTCTGGTGAAACTCCTTCAGCCTTGAGTTGTCTCTCTTATCTGCTTATTAGCGTTCTAACAGACATGAAACAACTTGCTAAAACTATCAGGGGGCACTCTCCATCCCCTTTCTGATGTCTATGTCAGAGGTTTTCTCTGTCCCTTTTTCATTTTAATAAAACTCTGCCATGAAAGCTCTTGAGTGATCAAGCCTTGTCCCTGGTTCTGAAGTTAAATCTTTGGAGATCATGAATCCAACACCATTCACTGTAAGCTATCAGTACTTACTGTCTTTATTGCTTAGAACATTTTATATCTTCTGCCTTAGGCAGTTGTTGTCTGTGTGTGTCTTGTGGCTCCAGTTAGGGTTCATACTACTGAAAGACAAGGTCTCCCTGCTCATTGGTGCAATACTCACTACCAACCCCACAAATCCACGCAGAACCATATGTATTATTAACCAGAAAGCTGTGCATATAGTAAACACTTAGTGGTTTTTCTTCAAAAAACATAATGTAATTAAATTAAAAAATAAACTTTATATTTGTTAACAGACATGATAAATGTGCATAGGAAACAACGGAGATGAAGCAGGCTTTGGAGAGGTTCCTTTGCTTGTAAATTAAATTGGTATCTTCTAGAAGAATTAGCAATAAAAAAAAAAAACTCTTTGATTTCTATTTCAATGTTGTGTGCATGGTATGTAGTTTGAGTTCTTAAAACTGAGAAAATATGGACCCAATAATTTAGTATACTCAAGGAATTTCTGTTAGATATAAAATGAATAGTGTCAGATGTAGAACATTTTGGACATACAGCAATGACCCCTTGTGGGAAGGAATAGACACCTTAAGGAATAAATGAAGTGAACTTAGCAGAACACCACTAAAATCCTTTCACTTAGAGGCATAAGATTCATGTCAATGTATAGCAAAACGAATACAGTATTGTAAAGCAAAACAAACTAAAAAAAAAAAAAAAAAAAGACAGAAGGCACTAATGCATCAAATTAAGAGAAACGAATGAAAACAAAATCAAAAGGAACATATTGATTCATCAGTAACCCTAGCAAAAGACTCAGACACAAGAGTTTACAGTCTTTAGAGAATCTAAACCTGCAATTGCTACTGGTTTATAATCTCCAGAGACAACTATAGGTACTGCTAAAGATGTTTTTTAAGGCTAACTACCATGCCCCATAAACAGTGGAAACAAGCATCTACCAAAGCAAGAAAACCATGCCAAACACAGTGGGGAGGAAAACCTAAAAGAGAAGACACTTTCTATTCAAATTAAATTGAGTTTCAGCTACCTTACATTTCTCCTCAAGCAACTGGGTACATGAAACAGATAAGTGTGCTATAGA
The DNA here is from genome assembly GCA_006410615.1 of Neotragus moschatus. NCBI lineage: Eukaryota > Metazoa > Chordata > Mammalia > Artiodactyla > Bovidae > Neotragus > Neotragus moschatus. Next base: position 363,076 of record SJYA01001456.1, read on the forward strand.
AAATCTAACAGTTTTCCTCTTCATTCATCTGGATCTGAAAGATACAACAGATTTAATTTCAAATATGAATATCATGAAACTAAAATAAAATAAGTAATAAGAAAAAAGAGCTATATGAAAAATACAGCATTTTAAAAGAAGGAAACTACTCTGAAAGACAAATGTAAACAGCATTATAATAAGGAACCACTTTTAGAAAATATTTTAATAATTTTTATGCAAGACTAATGATTTTCTAATTATGAAATAGAAGAGACATCATATGACTATATGACTACTTAAAAGCCACAAATGAGATTATATCATCAGATTTGACATTTAGTAAAATGATACTTAAAAAATAAATAACACTATTATGAAATTATCTCAGAAGTCAGAGGGGGAAAGAAAGCAATACTCATTAAGATGACTCAACCCAGGAGGAGGGAACAGTACTGACACATTATACTATAGTGGATTGATAATAACTTTTAAAATCTCCCTGTGATAAAGACTTGAATTTGCACATTGAAAGAGTTCACAGAAGATTAAGCAACATTAATTAAAAAGTAACAAATTTCAAGTATATCTTTTTGTAAGTGTTGCACTGTTAAGCTCAAAATTAATCTCTAATTAATTAATCTCTTTGTAAAAAAAAAATAGAATCTATGAAAGGGGAAGATATCTAGCAAATTTCAAACTCTTTGAAATAAGAATGCCAAAAGACAATGAAGGCTGTTATATAAAATTCCTAGACAAAGCCAATCTGATTTTGATGTAGAAACACAAAAACTAAATAAAGGTAAAATTTAAAAGTTGTTCTTAGGTAACCATGTCTTGTAAAATATGCTATTCATATATATTTCTTAAGAAAAAAAAATCAGCACTCAAAAACACACCACATAACAAAGATAAATTAAATCCTAGATTCCTATAAATGGATCTTTGCATATTAAAACAAACAGTAATGTTCCAGGTAACCAGTAAAATACAGAGAGAAATAGATGATATTACTTTAGCATGATGATAAAACTTTATCCAAATATGCAAAATGATTATTGTAGAAATTTACTTATTTAAAATAATGATATTACCATGGGTCATATCTAGTTATAATTCTGTTTATATAAGAAAATTCTTAAGAAAAAATAAAAGAGCACCAAAACGTTGTATCTTTAGCAAAGAGAATACAAATAGAACTACAATATAACATTAAACCATGATACAGATTATAAATCATACTATTGAAAGATAAATCATATTACTTAAAGATACATAAGATGTGAAAAATTCTCAAAATAAAGGACAAAGTCAATTCCTCAAATGGTAGGAACACATAATCACCAAATACATCTACATATGTACATATACTTACAAAATGATAGCATCCATTCATATTGGCTAGTAGGAGTACTAGCGTTTTCTTTTTCATACTTTTACAATTTTTTTTACATCAAGAAAATTAGAGATACCAAGGGAACATTTCATGCAAAGATGTGCTTGATAAAGGACAGAAATGGTACGGACCTAAAAGAAGCAGAAGATATTAAGAAGAGGTGGCAAGAATACACAGAGGAACTGTACAAAAAAGATCTTCGTGACCTGGATAATCATGATGGTGTNCTGTTGTGCTGTGATTCATGGGGTCGCAAAGAGTTGGACACGACTGAGTGACTGAACTGAACTGAACTGAACGTAATCACCAAATACATATACACATATACATAAATACTTACAAAATGATAGCATCCATTCACTTTGGCTAGTAGGAGTACTAGTGTTTTCTTTTTCATACTTTTACAATTTTTTTTACACACTTTATAAAATTTTCATATTTTACAATTTTCTAAAATAAATACATAATCCTTTTATAATCAGTAGTATTAATCAAAAACGTTATTATAGTAGTATAGATATTTTGATATATATCACAATTTATATATATATCATACTTATATATATTCATATATATTTATCATAATTTTGTTTCATTCTCCTTACTGGGTAGAAATCAGATTACTACTCTTGGTCTAATGGGTATACATTTTCTATAAATGTTTCTGTAAGTGGTCAAGAGAGCTCCAGGAAGAGAAAAACCTCCCAGTTTCTACTAGCATTTTTGTGCTTTTCACTTGGTGGTTGTTGTTTAGTTGCCAAGTCATGTCCAACTCTGTGCAACCTAATGGGCTACAGTCCACCAGACTCCTTTGTCCATGGGATTTTCCAAGCAAGAATACTGGAATGGGTTGCTATGTCCTTCTGAATCAATGAATCCTGATTCAGTGATTGAATTCGCGTCTCCTGCATTGGCAGGCAGAATTTTACCACTAAGCCTCTCAACTTGGTAGTCAGATTCTGATTTTAGCTTTGGCTCTTTTAAATATCCCTTACCCGGTTTGCTGGTATACAGTACAGTTGTGATATCTTTTGATTGTCTTTGCCCAAGACTGCATATGTATAAGCTACTCACAATAAACATCATAAATGTACTTTATTGAGCTGTCTGCTTCCTTGGTCTCAAAGTTCTTTCTTAATTCTGAGATTGTTATTCAATATCTTCACCTTCCAAGAAGAAAAGATAGAAGCTATCTGCAGATAAACATTTCCATGAATGAGAGTAGTAACATGATAAACAACAAAAACAACAAAACACTGTCCTGTAGTTTCTCGTGCACAAATTAGAACAAAAGAGGAAAACTATTAGGAAAACTTTTTTGATACTAATCATCAAAATGGTTCATGACATGTATTTGAAATTTCCAGTGGTTCTTAGTCACATTTTGAATACATTTAGACTAATGGCTTAGTGCTAACAATGGCCAATCCCTTTTTATAAGTCTTCTTCATCCTAATTTGTTACCTATTCAACCCACACTCTTATGAATACAATTTTTTCTTGCTCCAATGAAAGCTATTTTTTATTGTCTATTTTTATTTAAAAGCTTTTTTTTTCCCCTTGCACTGGCTAGTACCTCTAGATCAATATTAAAAAATGATGGTGCACATTTTTCCTTCCCTGTAGAGTTCAACAGAGATAATTTTAATGTTTCATTGTTTCAGTGTTTCAATAATATTTTCAATGAAACATTAGACTATTATAGACTGGTATAAAGTGTTTGCATTTTTCAGTTACATTAAGGAAATAGTCATCTACTGTTATTTTGCTAAAGGTTAAAAATCAGGAATGATTTTAAAATTTTGCCATATACTTTTTTGGTATATACTGATATGGTTATATAGCTTTTTTTTATTTTTTGAACAATTTACATTTGTAATACCCATTTATATTAGTGGGTTTTCTAATAATTATCTTTGCATCATTGGAATGAACACTGCTCATAGTTTATCTTTCAAAGCATTTCTAATTGAAAAGAGCTCTTTCTAAAAAAAAAAGTATACTCTTGGCTATGTTCATGTCTTTTCTTGTTTATATCACTTAAGTTTGTCATTCCAATATAATGTATTGTCATTCCAATATAATTTTCTCTTGACAGAGAAAATTTCCTTAAATGTGTTCATGAAAATAACCACTTCATCCTGCACTCCTTTCTGGAATCACTGCTTATCAATTTGCCTGCTTTATTGAATTTATAAACTTTTTTGATATATGTAAGTTTATAATGAACATATTTGTGCACTTTGTTATGATTTTAGTATTCCATCATGATGAAGGCAATGACTTTGTCTTATTCATTGCTATATAATAGCACCTGAAACAGTCCTGGGAATTTACAGAGGGGCAGGAAAGAGTGAGAGAAGTAAGATAGAGGAAGGGAGAAAGTGAGGACAGAAGGTGTGAAGAAAAAACAATATATAAAGCATTTTTTAAGGGTTACTGCAAGGGAAGATAGTGACTAAACCTGGGGAAATTCAGTGATCATTGATAACACTGTCTAGGATGAGACCCAGGTACATATGTGTCAGAGATTTGACATTAAAATAAGAATGAATAGTTACTTAAGGATTATTTGAATAGATGTACTTAGGATTTACAGCTCAACTATCTTGTAGAAGGAAGAACATTACTGTCTTCACAAAATGAGATATGGGAATCTTTTTCAGCTTTGAAAATAATATGTTAGAAAAATAAAATATTTCATACACTAAGAGAACATAATGATACTATTTATTAGCAAGCTTTCGTAATACTACAAGTTAGCTGGCTGACAAACACTAGTATTATCATTTTAAAGATATTTAAATAACTTGCTCAGAGCTATACATGAAATAGGGCCTGGCTAGACATACAATTCATGAGGTTGTTTGCTAGCACTGTTCTCAGTCATGGTGCTTCTAAAAGAAAACCAAAACAAAAAATGCCACATACTGCTTCAAAAGGTTCTCCCAGTAACCCTTAACAGAATGCCAAGCATGACCACTTAGTCATTACTATATTATAGTATCCATAAAAACAAAATCAGAAGTTACAGAGGTATATAATATCTGTGCATAATAAATGTGCAAAATTTATGGGTTATATTTATTGTTCAATATTTTATATTTTCTCTAGAATGTGTGATCCTTAGGCAGGCAATTCTATTTTTTCTTCAAAAACAGTGTTTGATTAAATTATTACTTTGGATTAAATTTATTATCTTTTGGCCAATTCATGGACTACTATGATCTTTGTTTTACTATTATAATGTTAATAAACAAAAGCTCAAGGCACAGCTCTAATACACAGTTACTGCAAATATGTTGACAACCTCATGTCAGTTACTCCAGCTATACAGTTACTTAGGGAAATTCAGTCTCAGTATTCAAATGTTATTTCATCTTAATTTTTTTTTATATGTAACTAGATAAAAAGGGCCCATGAGTATTTATAGGTTGTTGTTGTTTAGTGGCAAAATTGTGTCTGACTCTTTTGAGACTTCATAGACTGTAACCCACCAGGCTCCTCTGTTCACAGGGTTTCCCAGGCAAAAATACTGGAGTGGGTTGCCATTTCCTTCTCCAGGGGATCTTGCTGACCTGGGGACTGAATCCATGACTCCTATATTGCAGGCAGATTCTTTACCATTGAGCCACCAGGGAAGCCTGAATATTCGTACAGGCTCCTATTAAAATAAAGTAAAATATTTTCTAAGAAATGCAATAAGCCCCTAAATCCATAGAAATTTGAGAAATATTCATATGAAATGAGGGAGATAGGAAATACCTGAAGGATTTCAAAATAGCAAAAAGGTGTATTTACGGCCAAAAACTCAATGACTTCTTAGAAAAATGATTTTTAATTGATTATATTATTATTACATTCTTAATCACTCCTTATATTCTATACCAAAAATACTTTAGGAGCCCTTAAAATGGGTACTTGACATCGTGAGGCCACCACGCTTATAAAAATGAAACTGTATAATCACAAAGAAATTCTGTGAGAGAAGATACTTAACTTTGAGTAATTATAGATATCTTTAACTTCTGTTGTTATGGTGTACAACCTTTGGATAGTTTTCCTTTCATGGGTAAGCTCAGAGACAATATTAAAATAAGAAAATTTTAGTTGGCTTTTAATTTGATTGACTCATTTTATACATCTTTATCCACTGTGTGTGTGCATGTGTGTATATGTGTGTGTTTTAATCAAAACTATTGTGAAGTTTCTTACTTGGAAAGAATAGATGCATTGTAATTTGTAAAAGGAAGTTTTCTTTCTCCATGAACAATCACATTCCATTGTTGGTAACATTTATAATCTTTTGTGCTTATGTACAAAATTCTTGAAAAATACTGCTTTGCTTGTGTTATTTAAAGTTGCCAATTTGTCAAAGATTATTAAAATCAAGGCTAAATCATTCCAGTGAGCAAGTCTTAAACTTTAAGTTGCATTGTCATAGGCCTAAGAATAAATTAAAATGTAAAACTCAAACTTGAGAGAAATTTAAATGATCAAACTAAAGAATTAATACAGGATAAACCTAATCTTAGCAGTACAGGAATGAAGCTTTACTAGCAAGTCTCTTTCAAGAATCAATAAATGTTAGTGAACTATATTAAATGATGTGCTTAACAGTCCAATCATTAATACATTTAACCTGGTTTTTTTGAAAGAGAAGTTTTGACCAACCTTAGATAGAAGCATACTGATGCATTAAAATGTAAATTAAATGTCTCTTTCCAAGAGATTCTTTTTAAACTACATAATCTATTAGCACAAACCTGATTTTTATTAATTAGAACAAATCATTTATTTTGCATAGGGTATAATTTCAATATAAAAATATTAATATCATAAAATCTGGACAGACCATTCAGGCTTAAGCAATCTCATTGTAATAATATCCCTTGGTAAAAATAAACCTTATTCATAGTTAGTTATTTTTACAGACAGTCTTATAGTAAAGAGGGAGAGCTAAAGATAATTCTTCTCTGATTTTTTTCTTTAGTTTTAAACAAAGAGACATAATATTGAATGGAGGTGGTCTAAATGACTCAAATGTACTGCATACTTTAAAATGTTTAAACAGAATCTAGTTGCTTCATATGTTCAGTTAGATTTTGAAAACTTTGTTCTATATGTNTAACCTGGTTTTTTTGAAAGAGAAGTTTTGACCAACCTTAGATAGAAGCATACTGATGCATTAAAATGTAAATTAAATGTCTCTTTCCAAGAGATTCTTTTTAAACTACATAATCTATTAGCACAAACCTGATTTTTATTAATTAGAACAAATCATTTATTTTGCATAGGGTATAATTTCAATATAAAAATATTAATATCATAAAATCTGGACAGACCATTCAGGCTTAAGCAATCTCATTGTAATAATATCCCTTGGTAAAAATAAACCTTATTCATAGTTAGTTATTTTTACAGACAGTCTTATAGTAAAGAGGGAGAGCTAAAGATAATTCTTCTCTGATTTTTTTCTTTAGTTTTAAACAAAGAGACATAATATTGAATGGAGGTGGTCTAAATGACTCAAATGTACTGCATACTTTAAAATGTTTAAACAGAATCTAGTTGCTTCATATGTTCAGTTAGATTTTGAAAACTTTGTTCTATATGTGCTTTGACTACATTTCAACTATCATGATTTAAAATATTTTACATATTTTGGTCTCTCTCTCTCTCTCTCTTTTTTTTTTAATAGATTACAGTGTCTTCAAAGTCAGAATATTCATTTGTCTCACCCCATAACATACACAAAAAGTCAACTGTAGCAACAAGGTTTATTCCAGGAAATTATATTGGTTCCTCAGCTCTCCCTGACTGGCTAAGGTCATTCTGTTTCTGTTTACTTGGTTCTAACAATCATTATTATCTATATTCAGTTTAATCTATGCTTTGGGCCACCTTTCTCTGGTGCCATCGCTCTTTTGCTCATTGGACTGCAGTTGCATACTTAGCTCTCCGTTCTATTAACCCATCCCACCATGTTTACATTTTCTGCAGTCTACATGGTGAACTTTTCTCTCTCAGACTTTGAATCTGGTCATAACCCAGTCCAAGTTAGTCCTTTTTTCAGCCCTCAGGAGAAAGGGGGTCAGATAGAGTTATCCACAATGGGTACTCTATGACCCATTGTTTATTGATCTTGGCTCTTAAGAAAATATTTTTAGATAGTAGCAACAATTAAAAGAAAGACACAATATTCTAAACAAACAGCTATTCTAGAATTTGGTTGAAACATAACCTGTATTTTTCAGCATTGGTTAAATAAGTCATACAGGTTATTTCTTATCCTCAAGCCTAGTAACATATTCTATTATTATCCCCATTAAAGAACTCAGAGAAAAGTCAATTAGTTAAGGGCTGTACATTATATTGATTGAATTAAAATGTGACCATTAAGGGACTCTAGTAGAAATAAAGTAATTTACCAAGGCTATACTATGTAAACCTAATTATTATTTTTAGTTACTATTTCAACAAATTATTATTCAACATCTATTACGTATGAAATACTATTCTAGCAATGAAATAAACAGAAAAATTGGTGCTATCATGAAGCTTGTGTGCGTGCTAAATCACTTCAGCCATGTCCAACTGTGTGTGATCCTATGGACTGCAGCCTGTTCAGCTCCTCTATCCATGGGATTCTCCAGGCAAGAATACTGGAGTGAGTTGCCATGCCCTCCTCCAAGGATCATGAAGCTTATATTCTAATAATGAGAGATTATGAAACAAAATATAAAACAATACATTAGTTATTGATTTCTTAAGTACAGTAGGGAAAGGTAAAAACAGAAAATGTCATTGATGAAAATACTTCACTGTAAGAGAGTCAAACAATGACTTTATATAGCATAGAGGGAGCCAGCAGTAAAGATACATGGAGGAATTTCATTCCAGACACAGAAAACAGCACATGCAAAGGTTGATGGGAGACACATGTCTGCTGTGTTTGAGGGGTGGAAAGGTGGCCATCTTTCTGGCGTATAGGCTCATATAGAGCAAGTTACTGGGAAAGTAATGGGATCATGCCAGAAAATCACGGGTTCCAGACCATACGGATTTGTATATGCAATTCTGAGTTGCCTCAAATGGAGGCACCAAGCTGTGAGTGTGCCACAATAGGAGTTGCCTCAGTAAGTAAATGAAAAGTTTATGGACCTAGGTCTCCCAAGACTTCACGTGAGCCAAGGAGCCACTGCATGAGACTGAGCAGAGGAGTGAAACGGTTTAATTTACGCTTTGATAGGATCACTTTAGGTGCTATGTTCAGAAAAAGAGTATGGGACAAGGACTGAAGATGGAATATCAGTTTATAGATTGTTTCACAAATCCTGGTTTGAAAGTGATAGTAGTGTGCACAATAGTCTTGGTAGTAGTAGCAGTAGAAAGAGGTATGATTTTGTATATATTTAGACAGTTAAAGAGATAAGATTTGTATACATATTTGTAAAAGAAAGAAGTCAAGAATGATTTTAAGATTTGTTTAACCAAGTAACTACATAGATGGAAAAACTGTGGAGGAAAAGGTTTGGGGTGATCATGAGCTCAATACTGAATGATCCCCCAGGTGCCTCAGTGGTAAAGGATCCACTTGCAATGCAGAAGACGTTTAGGACACATGAGTTCAATCCCTGGTCTGGGAAGATCCCCTGAAGATCTTTCAATCCCCTTCCATTGAAAGAAATGGCAACCCTTTCCAGTATTCTTGCCTGGAGAACTCCATGGACAGAGGAGCCTGGCAGGATACAGTCCATGGGGTCACAAAAAGTCAGACACGACTGAGCAACTAACACACACTGAACATGCATGCTTTTGAGTAAGCTCTGATTAAATGTTAGGTTTGAAATGGTTGTTAGACATCTGAGTAGAGACACTCAATAAGTAAGGGAAGTAGACATTGGGAATTCAAAGGAAAGACTGGTATAGATAATATTCTTAGGAAATGTCAGCATATAGATAATATCTGATTTATACAACTAGATTCAATCATTTCAGGAGTGAGGATTGGCGAAAATAAAGAATAGATTTTCTCATTGAGCACTGTTAAGAAAAGATTGAAACGCTGAGAAATTTGGCTCAGATGTGGAGACTAATGATGCTATGTACACACCAAAAGTGTATGAAAATATTTCTTACTTAAACTATATAACTTATGGGGACAGCAGGAAGTATTTCCAAGAGCTGGGTCAATATGGCTTGAGAGAGCAAGGAAGAAAATGACTGGCTTGGAGTGTTTATTAATGTTGGAGGTTCGAAATGAGGTTTCATGTGTAGTTTAAAACTCCTGCTGTCACCAAAGGAGGGAGCACTCAGACTTTCTTTAAGTTTTTCAGATGTGGAGCTGATGGAAAAAAGGGAGGGATGAGACTAAAAAGATGTCAGCAGACAAATATAAAAAAAAATGAATTCAGACTCCTTACTTTAGGTAGGAGGAGAAGGGGATGACAGAGGATGAGATGGTTGGATGGCATCACCGACTCAATGGACATGGATTTGGGTGGACTCCAGAAGTTGGTGATGGACAGGGNTTCAACATCTATTACGTATGAAATACTATTCTAGCAATGAAATAAACAGAAAAATTGGTGCTATCATGAAGCTTGTGTGCGTGCTAAATCACTTCAGCCATGTCCAACTGTGTGTGATCCTATGGACTGCAGCCTGTTCAGCTCCTCTATCCATGGGATTCTCCAGGCAAGAATACTGGAGTGAGTTGCCATGCCCTCCTCCAAGGATCATGAAGCTTATATTCTAATAATGAGAGATTATGAAACAAAATATAAAACAATACATTAGTTATTGATTTCTTAAGTACAGTAGGGAAAGGTAAAAACAGAAAATGTCATTGATGAAAATACTTCACTGTAAGAGAGTCAAACAATGACTTTATATAGCATAGAGGGAGCCAGCAGTAAAGATACATGGAGGAATTTCATTCCAGACACAGAAAACAGCACATGCAAAGGTTGATGGGAGACACATGTCTGCTGTGTTTGAGGGGTGGAAAGGTGGCCATCTTTCTGGCGTATAGGCTCATATAGAGCAAGTTACTGGGAAAGTAATGGGATCATGCCAGAAAATCACGGGTTCCAGACCATACGGATTTGTATATGAGATTCTGAGTTGCCTCAAATGGAGGCACCAAGCTGTGAGTGTGCCACAATAGGAGTTGCCTCAGTAAGTAAATGAAAAGTTTATGGACCTAGGTCTCCCAAGACTTCACGTGAGCCAAGGAGCCACTGCATGAGACTGAGCAGAGGAGTGAAACGGTTTAATTTACGCTTTGATAGGATCACTTTAGGTGCTATGTTCAGAAAAAGAGTATGGGACAAGGACTGAAGATGGAATATCAGTTTATAGATTGTTTCACAAATCCTGGTTTGAAAGTGATAGTAGTGTGCACAATAGTCTTGGTAGTAGTAGCAGTAGAAAGAGGTATGATTTTGTATATATTTAGACAGTTAAAGAGATAAGATTTGTATACATATTTGTAAAAGAAAGAAGTCAAGAATGATTTTAAGATTTGTTTAACCAAGTAACTACATAGATGGAAAAACTGTGGAGGAAAAGGTTTGGGGTGATCATGAGCTCAATACTGAATGATCCCCCAGGTGCCTCAGTGGTAAAGGATCCACTTGCAATGCAGAAGACGTTTAGGACACATGAGTTCAATCCCTGGTCTGGGAAGATCCCCTGAAGATCTTTCAATCCCCTTCCATTGAAAGAAATGGCAACCCTTTCCAGTATTCTTGCCTGGAGAACTCCATGGACAGAGGAGCCTGGCAGGATACAGTCCATGGGGTCACAAAAAGTCAGACACGACTGAGCAACTAACACACACTGAACATGCATGCTTTTGAGTAAGCTCTGATTAAATGTTAGGTTTGAAATGGTTGTTAGACATCTGAGTAGAGACACTCAATAAGTAAGGGAAGTAGACATTGGGAATTCAAAGGAAAGACTGGTATAGATAATATTCTTAGGAAATGTCAGCATATAGATAATATCTGATTTATACAACTAGATTCAATCATTTCAGGAGTGAGGATTGGCGAAAATAAAGAATAGATTTTCTCATTGAGCACTGTTAAGAAAAGATTGAAACGCTGAGAAATTTGGCTCAGATGTGGAGACTAATGATGCTATGTACACACCAAAAGTGTATGAAAATATTTCTTACTTAAACTATATAACTTATGGGGACAGCAGGAAGTATTTCCAAGAGCTGGGTCAATATGGCTTGAGAGAGCAAGGAAGAAAATGACTGGCTTGGAGTGTTTATTAATGTTGGAGGTTCGAAATGAGGTTTCATGTGTAGTTTAAAACTCCTGCTGTCACCAAAGGAGGGAGCACTCAGACTTTCTTTAAGTTTTTCAGATGTGGAGCTGATGGAAAAAAGGGAGGGATGAGACTAAAAAGATGTCAGCAGACAAATATAAAAAAAAATGAATTCAGACTCCTTACTTTAGGTAGGAGGAGAAGGGGATGACAGAGGATGAGATGGTTGGATGGCATCACCGACTCAATGGACATGGATTTGGGTGGACTCCAGAAGTTGGTGATGGACAGGGAGGTGTGGCATGCTGCAGTTCATGGAGTTGCAAAGAGTCGGATACGACTGAGCGACTGAACTGACTGACTGAGGTTACTTTTGAGTTAGGAAATGTCTCAAGAGAAGTAGGAAAAATATGCTTTGAGCAAAATTGAGTTATGAGCTGGGCCAAATACTGGTAATAAGTCGAGTGATACAAGGGCTTGAGTAACAGCTGGATTGTGAGGCTTTTATGTTCTTAAAAAGAATAGCTTCAGGACTGTGTAGAGAGAAGGTGTTAGATTTATCTCAAGTAAGAATTAAAATGGAGAAACTAGAGGCTGTGAAATTAGATATTCATCCATTCAAATTTTGTCAGAAAGGAAAGAGAAAAATGGGAAGAGGGAAAAGAGGAGATGGAGATTAAGTGCAGCTAAGAGTAGCTTATACTTAAAGTGAACTTTAATATCACCAAGTATTAACACCTAACGTCACCAATTCGGTCACCTTGACATGAGCCTCTGATTACCCTAACTAAATTAGAAGCAGTGATTTGGAGCTTCCTATTCAATGCTTCAAACTTAACATGTGGTTTTAGCAACTTCATTTCCTCAAATCACATTTAAATAAAATAAAACTATTATAGTTTTGAGAATTAGAGGGCAGCAATTGATCTTTCTTTATCATGTAGTATTTCACTAAAGAGTGAGCAATAGGAGGGGAGGACCCAGACCAGAACACGCTTATGAGAGTACAGAATGACAGCAAGATTCCTAGTTTAGTGGATACTGAGAATTATAATAGGCTAAGAGAAAATAATGGGGATAAATTAATTAAAAGATAAATTCATTTAAGTGAGAATCTCCTACATATTTGACCCTTCCAAATTACAACCTGGCAAGTTGTTTTATTGGTCTTCATCTTCCCCTGTTCAAGAATATTTCTACTCTCTAGTCTAAAAACAAATAATGTCTAGGAAGGTATAGAACACCTGATATGTCTTCTAAAAATGAAGCTGTTTTTATTTCTGCTTCACTATAGATCCCAGAATGTCCATCTGTTTCTCATCATTACAACTGAAAGTGAGTTTTCTTAGTCAGAAAGACCTTGCAACATATTCAATTCAGCCAAGTAAATCTTCTAATATTGAGAAGAGACCTACTGTGGAAACATAATGCCACGCACACTAGCTACCCATCATGATTCTAGTCCTAAGTTCACTATATGCATAAAAGTCACCAGGCATTTGAGAAAAATTAATAGTGTGAAGAATTCAGTTGAAGAAAGAGAATTTACCCTAAAGGAAGCAAATTCTTTTAATATATTAACTATAATTAATATCAGTTCAGTTCAGTTGCTCATTTGTGTCTGACTCTTTGCAACCCCATAGACTGCAGCACACCAGGCCTCCCTGTCCATCACCAACCCCCGGAATTTACTCAAACTCATATCCATTGAGTTGGTGATGCCATCCAACTATCTCATCCTCTGTCGTACTCTTCTCCTCCCGTCTTCAATATTTCCCAGCATCAGAATCTTTTCCAATGAGTCAGATCTTTGCATCAGGTGGCCAAAGTATTGGAGTTTCAGCTTCAACATCAGTCCTTCCAAAGAACACCCAGGACTGACCTCCTTTAGGATGGACTGGTTGGATCTCCTTGTAGTCCAAAGGACTCTCAAGAGTCTTCTCCAGCACCACAGTTCAAGCATCAGTTCTTTGGTGCTCAGTTTTCTTTACAGTCCAACTCTCACATCCATACATGACTACTAGAAAAACAATAGCTTTGACTGCGAAAACCTTTGTTGGTAAAGTGATGAAATATTTATAATGAAAATGAGGGACTAAAGAACAGTTATGGGAAAATAAAAATAAAATATAATTCTCAAAAAAAAGAACTAAGCACAAGTTTAAAAGGTAAAGTTAATTCGAAATAAAGGGAGAAAATCCTAAAATATAAAATAGAAGAAAAGTTGTGAGTTGAAGTTAAACATGTTTCCAGAGTTAAGGACCCAACAAGATAAATGAAAACAGTTGCTTCTGACATGTAGCTGGTACAGTTTTTAAATATCTGAGAAAATTAGAAGCTACACAAACTTTGAGAGGAAAGAAAATCAGCTTACTATATAATGGTATAAAAATCAGACTGTCTCCAGACATTTTACCAGTCACACTAGATTTTCAAAAAAATAGAGCAATGATTTCACTACTCATAGGAAAATAGATTCTATCCAAACTATAAAATTATCAAACAGAAAGTATAGGCATTCTCAGTTGTTCAAAAGCTTAAGAATTAGATATATTTATTTTTTGCCAGAAGTGGAATGAGAGAACAAAACAAACAACAACAACAACAACAAAACAGAAAAGACTGCCTTAAATGAAACTCCAATTTTCCATAATTAGTTTGTGATTACATTAATATGAGATTTATGATATACCATATGAATATGAGAGATAAAATATCCAAGGGGCTGAGAGCCTCAACCTTAGCATTCCACTTCCTGCTGCACCACTTACTAGTACAGGCCGCAGAGGTCTGTACAAGTCCTTTATCTTTCTGTGCCTCAGTTTCATCATTTGTAAAATGGGAAATAATTGGACCAACTTCATAGGACTGTCACAATGATTAAGTAAATTAATATGCGTTAAATACTAAGAAATGTGCTTTGGATATAAGTCCTATGTTACCCACAACTATTATTGTCATTGCTATTATGTCAGTAATAAAACAACACATAATATCAGGTTATAATTGGTCATCAAAAAAGCAAAGCAAATGCAAGTGGGATATTATTAAGTATCTAAGGAAAAGAATAAAAGAAGAAGGAATCAAAATATGGCTAAAAATTTAAGATTTAATCACATGCTGAAATAGAAAGATCTTATATATGTGTGTGTGTATGTGTGTGTGTGTGTGTCTGTAATCTTTCTATAATATAAAGAATATGTGAATGAGTGGCAAAATCAAGAATGAGAAAATTGATATGCCTTACTGATTAGAAACTACAGGTTGAATAAAGAACTTGTGTCAAGAATTGTTCTCAAAAGGTTAAGTATAGGCAACTTCTCAGTTCCTCACTAATATAAGATGTGTCCAATGGACACATTGCTGGTGGAAAGAGGATGGACAGGGCAATGAGGTTCCCTCCTGGTTACAGCAGGTCTAGTTTTAAACTACTCTAACTGCTAACACAGTAACTGTTCAGGAGAAAATAGTTGTTAATTATAGTAGAAATCACCCTGTTCTGAGGAGTCTGCTGCTGCTGCTAAGCTGATTCAGTTGTGTTCGACTCTGTGCGACCCTCTGGACGGCAGCCCACGAGGCTCCCCTGTCCACGGGATTCTCCAGGCAAGAATACAGGAGTGGGTTGTCATTTCTTTCTCCATCTGAGGAGTCTGAGGCGCCTGGCATGTGAGCTTCCCACTATAGGAGTTACCTCGGTTAACCAAAAATTAATGGGCCTAGCTCTTCCCAGTCTCCTTAAAGCCAACATGTCAAAGACCATGAAATTTCCCATAGTCAGAAGTTTAAGGCAGAGAATCCAAAAATTTTAAGCATAGTGTATTGAACATTCTGTTAGTTTTTGTTATTTGGATGTTTCATAGAAAATTTGTATTTTTCAGGAATAGATACAAATTTTATTAAGATTGAAAATATAAAAGTTAATAGTATAGAAGAAATAATTGGTAGGTTGAAAGACAAAGGAGAGAGAGTCCTTATTTCAACCAAATGGAATGAACATGTCATTCACAGAATCAGCACTGTTTTGATGTCTACTCAGGCAGAGAAAGTCAAGAGGGCTTCCCTGGTGGCTCAGAGGTTAAAGCGTCTGCATGCAATGTGGGAGACCTGGGTTCAGCCTCTGGGTCAGAAATATCTCCTGGAGAAGGAAATGGCAACCCACTCCAGTATTCTTGCCTGGAGAATCACATGGATGGAGGAGCCTGGTAGGCTGCAGTGCAAAGAGTCGGACACGACTGAGCGACTTCACTTTCACTTTCACTTTCTTTCAGGCAGAGAAAGCCAACTACACAGCAGGGACTAGAACCCAAATTACTTGACCATCTTCACCTTATGAAACTCCAGGGGAAGAGTAAAGGAATTAACAATCATGTTAGAACATTAAGCACGTTTACAGAATTTGTTGCCACTCTTGCAATATACAGATATGCACAAAACAACCACCGTTAGCCAACAAACTGGATTATAAGTTGACTCTTTAAAAAACCACCCACACTCAACAAGTATATTTATAGCCTGTACTATTTATTGTTTTTTTTTCCACTCAAAAGAATAAACCATGAGGAATCAAATACTCAAGATGGTTTTGAGGTAAAATTGCTAGTTAACAAGCTGTGCTGAATAGTTTCCTCAGCCACAGTTATAAAGGACTTCAGACATGCTGGTTGTTTCAAATGAGCCACGCATTGGTGAAATGAAGATAGAAAAAGACACTTTTGAACAAGATTTGGGGACTCCGTAAATGTGCTAAATGACATTATGCACAGTTTCTTGATGAGACCATTTCAACATTTCCTAACTTCTACCACAATTTAACAGTTACAGCAGACCTAGTTTCCCTGAAATTTGTTGTGAAGTTCATAATGAATTAATTCTACCTGCACTAGATAGAAGATTAAGGAACTCATTTTGACTTAAAATAGATGCAAATCCTATTATGTCTGACTAGCAACATATTTGTCTGTCCAAAAAATCTTTGTGAATTATTTTCATCCCTCTCAGGCGATTAAAGTTAAAGAATAAAATTAACAATCTCTCAGTACACCAAATATTTATACTTAAATCCATAGATGATCTTTAAATCATGTCTCATAGTGAATATTTAATATTTTATTTAACATTTTTGAATAAAGTATAATATCTACATTTTATTATATTTTAATATATGCACACACCATGTGGACTAGAGTAGTTGAAACTTTTATATTGTACTAGAAAGTTTGATAATTTTAATAATTCCAGATAAAACCAGATCTTAGAATCTCAATAATATATAATTTAATATCTTTTAAAATTACCTTTTAATAGAAATTACAGAAATACATGATATGACTCTTTAAATTCTGTTATTTAAATAATTTTTTTTTAATGATAGAAATGTAACATGGAGTTTTACACATAGGAAGTTGTCATTTTTTGCAAATTTATGATTTGCAAACTATTTCATAAAGTTCTCTTATATGTGTGTTTCAGTCTGTACAGTTATTCTACTTCTTATTTTTATAATTTTTATTTTTTTTAAACAATGAAAGTATGATAATGCATTTACAGGAGACTTGGAAAATACAAAACAAGGTTACATATATTTCCACTATATATTATAATTTTTTAAGTAGGTAAGATTTTATAGCTGTAGTTTCAACTTCTACTTATTATTTTTTAAAAGTGAAGTCACTCAGTCATGTCTGACTGACTCATTGTGACCCAATGGTATGTAGCCTGCCAGCCTCTGCCATCCATGAGATATTTAAAAATTAGATTATAGCAATTGAAATTCTGTTATGGTAAACTAAAATGCTTTTCAAACTTCATGACAAATCCCTGATATTTGAGGAGATTAAACCATTGTGTTTATAACCTCTTGTTAATTAAACAAGTTTTAAGTAAGTATTTAGGGAAATCCTATAATATTAGATATTTGCTATTAATACTGATTCATTAGTTATATTTGGTATATATTTTAATTTATATCTTATTTATTTTACAGGTGGAATTCTCAATGATACCTCCATGATAGGCATAATACTCAATGACCGATGACTTACCCTCAGTAGTTTATTTTCATGTCTATAATTTAAAATTTCTTTTTTACACTGAGCCATGAGAGAGATAAAAATAGAATTTAAAATAATTAAATTTTTAAAGTAAGTAAAATTAAAAAGGCTGTCTAGAACATAAATACATTTCAACATTTTTGCACTCTTTTCGGTGGCCATATGATTTATTATTCATTACTGCTATCACTCATGTTAATTCTGAGATGAAATAACTAATTAATAATATTTAAACCTGGAAAACAGGCTTAAACTGGGACTCTTTATTGCAAAAGGAATAAACAGTTATCATAGATATCAGTTCAGTCAGTTGCTCAGTCGTGTCTGACTCTTTGAGACACCATGGACTGCAGCACGCCAGGTTTCCCTGTCCATCACCAACTCCCGGAGCTTGCTCAAACTCATGTCCATAGAGTCACTGATAAAACTATCTAATCCTCTGTCATCCCCTTTTCCTCCTGCCTTCAATCTTTCCCATCATCAGGTCTTTTCCAATGAGTTAGTTCTTGATATCAGGTGGCCAAAGTATGAGTTTCAGCTTCAGCATCAGTCCTTCCAATGAGTATTCAGGACTAATTTCCTTTAGGGTGGACTGGTTGGATCTGCTCGTGGTACAAGGGACTCTCAAGAGTCTTCTTCAATTCTTCCTCAACACCACAGTTCAAAAGCATCAATTCTTCACTGCTCAGCTTTCTTTATACTCCAACTCTCGCACCCACACATGACTACTGGAAAAACCATAGCTTTGATTAGACAGACATTTGCTGGCAAAGTAATGTCTCTGCTTAATATACTGTCTAGGTTGGTCATAGCTTTTCTTCCAAGGAGTAAGCATCTTTTAATTTCATGGTTGCAATCACCATCTACAGTGATTTCAGAGCCTTCCCAAAATAAAATCTGTCACTGTTTCCACTGTTTCTTCATCTATTTGCCCTGAATGCTGAGTCTTAAGCCAACTTTTTCACCCTCCCCCTTCACTTTTATCAAGAGGCCCTTTAGTTCTTCATTGCTTTCTTCCATAAGGGTGGTGTCCTCTGCGTATCTGAGGTTATTAACATTTCTCCCAGCAATCTTGATTCCAGCTTGTGATTCCTCCAGCTGAGCATTTCACATGATGTACTTTGCATATAACTTAAATAAGCAGAGTGACAATATACAGCCTTGACATACTCCTTTTCCTATTTGGAACCAGTCTGTTGTTCCATGTCCATTTCTAACTGCTCCTTCTTGATCTGTATACAGGTTTGAGGCAGGTCAGGTAGTCCGGTATTCCCATCTATTTAAGAATTTTCCACAGTTTGTTGTGATCCACACAGTCAATAAAGCATAATCAATAAAGCAGAAATAGATGTTTTTCTGGAACTCTCTTGCTTTTTTAACAATCCAGCAGATGTTGGCAACTTGATCTCTTGTTTCTCTGCCTTTTCTAAATCCACCTTGAACATCTGGAATTTCACATTTCATGTACTGTTGAGGTCAGGCTTGGAGAATTTTGAACATTATCTTGCTAGCGTGTGAGATGAGTGCTATTATATGGTAGATTGAACATTCTTTGGCATTGTGTTTCTTTGGGATTGGTATGAAATCTGATCTCTTCCAGTCCTGTGGCCACTGCTGAGTTTTCAAAATTTTATGGCATATTGAGTGCAGCACTTCACAGCATCATCTTTTAGGATTTGAAATAACTGGAATTCCATCACCTCACTAGCTTTGTTTTTAATAATGCTTCCTAAGTCCCACTTGACTTCACATTCTAGGATATCTGGGTCTAGGTAGGTGATCACACCATCCTGGTTATTTAGGTCATGAAGATCTTTTTTGTATAGTTCTTCTATGTATTGTTGCCACCTCTTCTTAATATCTTCTGTTAGGTCCATACCATCATTGGGATCAGGGAACTCCTTTTGGCAAGAAGTAGAACACAGCATGGTTAATTGGCAAGTGAAGTATTTTCTTCATTAAAAACTGGATGTGGAGCTTCTTTATGGAATTTTCTGAATTTGATTTAATTAATTCAAGCAAAATTAAATTTAATGAGAAATAGTATCTTTTCAATAAAAACACTGTTCTTCCAAAAACAGGCCTTGTAGGCTCCAAAGAGTTGAATGGAACCAATAGAAAACTTTCATTTACTGGAGAGGACAGTGCTATATGAAAATGTCAGTCACTCAGTTCTGTTCAACTCTTTGTGATGATGTGGACTGTAGCCCGTCAGGCTCCTTTGTCCTTGGAATTCAGGCAAGAATGCTGGAGTGGTTTGCCATTTCCTTCTCCAGGGGATCTTCCTAACCCAAGGATCAAACTTGGGTTTCCCGCATTGCAGACAGATTCTTTACCATCTAAGCCACCAGGGAAATCCTGGACATTGCTAGTATCACCCTAATTTCACTTCAAAATAGCAGATCCTAATTCCATCTGTTTTCATGATTACAGAACAAACAACTCTTTATGAGTAAATGGTGAATTCCCTGGCAGTCCAGTGGTTTGAACTTGGAGCTTTCTCTGTTGGGTTCTAGGAACCAAGATCCCACAAACTGTGTGGCAAAGCCAAAATAAATAAATAAATAACTGTTCTTCTCCATTCCTACATTTCCATTTGCACCTAATCTTAATTGTCTTCTCACCTGTGTTTCAAAATTACACTCATCATGCCACTTTTTCACGTGTTGCCTTCCTTAATTATCATTGCAGAAATGTCCACCTGTATTAGAGTACTTATTATCCTGCCTAGTCTAATGATTAAATATATTTGAATCTATTAGAGCTTCTCAAGATGATATCTTCATGGTCTTTTGTCTAATCTGTGTTCTACTAATAATTATATTAAGCACATATATTGGTCATTTTACTCTTATATATAAGTATTTTACAAGAGAAATAGCCCTTTTTGAGACCCACAGGACACTTTACACTCTCCTGAACAATTATCTTTAAAAATTTTATGGTCATATAAGGCCTAAAAAACAATACATGGGATTTTTGAGGTTGTGGAAATGTTTACGAGAATATCACAATAATCATCTATGCACTGTAGCTACCTCAAATAATCCAGAGCACGCTTGATGGTTATATGGTAGTGCATCAGATCTTGATTAAAGAATTTTACTGTATCTTAAACTTCATCATTAGAAGCATAAAACTTCAGAGTTTTAGTGAGTCACAATATTCATCTTTTTTAGAAAGCTATCTTCTTTAATCTACTTATTTATGATGCATTAATTTACAGGACAATATACTAGGAAGATGACTGCTCTAATTCACCTTAATACCTCCAGTAATGGGAAATCATTACCAGTTGAAGAAGTCTCTTCAGTTTACAGCTAATGTGTTCTTGGGACTAATTTAGAAAACTTCAGGGAATCTGCTGTTGCTGCTAAGTCGCTTCAGTCGTGTCCAACTCTGTGCAACCCCATAGTACACAACTTCAAATATAAAATATTTGAGTGTGTATGGGATGGATTGATGTATCAGTATTTGAATACATGTGAAATAGTACCCTATTTCTAATGTATTCCATATTTCAAGCTATTCCAGTGCTCCTCCTAATCATATAGCTTCACGTCTTGTATTGAGATGATAGGGTAGAATGTAAAATAGCAAGAGTCTTGATGCAAGTTAAAATCTTGGCTTTTAGGGATAGGATATAAAGAACGCTTGTTATATAATAGAGTTAGATGTGCAATTGAAGGGGCTTTCCTGATGGCTCAGACGGTAAGGAATCTGCCTGCAATGCTCGAGACCTGGGTTCAGTCCCTGGGTTGGGAAGGTCCCCTGGAGGAGGGCATGGCTACCCACTTCAGTATTCTTGGTTAGAGAATCCCCATGGACAGTGGACCCTGCCAGGTTACAGTCCATGGGGTCACAAAGAGTTTGACACTTAAGTGTGAGTGATAATTTCTATTCCCTGAAGACCTGATAAATAACCTTGCCTCGAGGAGGAAGGAAGTCAGAGAGAAAGTGAAAGAATTTAAATGCTGACTTGAGTTCCTGAGAAGTATGGGTATTCACAAGTTCAAATTTTGTTAGTGGGGAGGGTTGGCAATAGAAACCAATAATTTTGAGTGAACCAAATTGATATATGATAAACGATTCTTCAGTTATCACTCCTGCTCCTAGAAAGTGAAAGTGAAAGTGAAGTCAGTCATGTCCGACCCTTTGTGACCCCATGGACTACAGCCCACCAGGCTCCTCTGTCCATGGGATTTTCCAGGCAAGGCTGAAATATTTCAAAACCTGGAGATCCCATCTTCATAGATCAGTTTTCCAAGAAAGAGTACAGTTATCAGAAGTGTAAAGAACAGGTCTAGAGAGACAAAGAGAAAATGACTGATAGAAATGCAGTAGGATTTATGGAAGGGAGGAAGACTGGTTATTTGTGGTTAAAAACTCAAAGAAGGACTAGTCAGTGAGATTGCATGTTCTCTAGCTCCTACATTCAGCAATCAGGGTATATTTCAGAAGTAGGTGGATAATTTAAGCTTTTGTCAGGTAAGTACCATTGGTGGCGGAAAAAAAAAAAAAGATTATTTGAGTAGAGGTTGTATTCATGTTATTTGTCACAGTGCTAGACCAGGTTATAACTTTAAAAGGAAAAATGACAGACTCCACCCCCTACCTGAAAATAACACCGGGCTAACAGAAAAAATATTGGGTTGAAACATTATAAAACTAACATGCTAGAATAGTAAATAGGACACAGAATTGGGAAGTAGGAGACAATGGTGAGAAATTGGAATATTTATAATCAGAGAAAGTCACTCAGTCATGTCCAGTTGTTTGTGACCCCATGGACCATACATTCCATGGAATTTTCCAGGCCAGAATACTGGAATGGATAGCTGTTCCCTTCTCCAGGGGATCTTCCCAACCAAGGGATCAAATCCAGCTCTCCCACATTGCAGGTGGATTCTTTACCAGCTGAGCCACCATGGAGGCCCAAGAATACTTGAGTAGGTAGCCTGTCCCTTCTCCAGCTAATCTCCCTGACCCAGGAATTGAACCATGATCTTCTGAATTGCAGGTGAATTCTTTACAGCTGAGCTATCAGAGAAGCCCTTTGAAATGACACATTTGGTAATTTAGAGTTTTCTGAGCAAGGCAGTGTGTTGCTGAGGTGCTATGTTAATACAAAGAATTCCAGGATCTTTCTAGAAGATGTTTTCTTCTGTTAAACTAGAGTAATTTTTCTTTTTTTTTTNCTTATGGAGCTCAATTCCAGAAAAATAAACGATCCAATAAAAAAATGGGCCAAAGAACTAAATAGACATTTCTCCAAAGAAGACATACAGATGGGTAACAAACACATGAAAAGATGCTCAACATCACTCATTATCAGAGAAATGCAAATCAAAACCACGATGAGGTATTCTTACTTTTAATGATCCAATAACAAGAACAAAATCTACTTATAATTGGGGGACTTTTTCCCCTTGTCTAGCATACTTCCATATCCTTATAAATTTTGAAAAAGGGGATGAGTTGTAAATATAGTATTACCTTCTCCAGGAAATTTCAAACACTTGGATAGGTACTGATTAAAAAAATAATCAAAAAAATTTTAACATGAAAATGCCAGTTAACTGACTCTTGCTGAAGATGCTGGTTCTTTACCATGGAGGCAAGAAAATTGTCAGTGAAGACATATAGTAGGTTTCTAATATATATTTGTTGCATGAAAAAAATGAGTGTTTGAAGGAAATACTAAAATTTTAAGGAAAATGGAAAAATTATTAAGTACATTCTTGTCCATTCGTATTTTTCTTTGTGACATACATGAGCAGAGAAGACAGCACATTTGAATGCTTTCTAAGTCTTAAACCTTCACAATCATGATTATGTTCCTATAATCTTTGGGTTAATATCTATTAAACTCTCATTGATAGAAAGAATGCTATAGAGAAGATGAAAAATTCCAAAATCTTTAATGAGACATGTTGACTGGATTCTTAAGATGGACTTGTCATTCTTCAGATGCATAAAGAATTGACTTAAAAATGTAATGTTGTTTCTTACTATTGAGTTCTACTATTTCAGAGCTATGTTTACCCATTTGCTTCTTCACACAATTGAGAAACATTGCTTTAAAAGATTTTTGGAAAATCATGACTTACTCCAAAAGGACTTAGCTTTTTTATTCAGTGCCTTCCTTTCAAATCATAAGTGAGAGAAAACTGATGTTAACCTTGAGAGCAAAGAGCATGAAGTAGAAAGGCTGTAGACTCTGGAATGAGGCAGATATACTTTGAACCTTACCTTTATCACTTAATAGCTATGTGACTTTGGACAAAATACATGCTCTTCAGTTCTCTTCTTTATGTTGGATAAATATACTAACCTTACAAAATGGTAGGGAGGCATAGGGACAGTCATACATGTAAGCTCTCTTACGTGAGTTTATGAATGATATGTATTATAAAGGTGTTAGGCATTGCTGTGTTGATGGAAAATATATATTTGGAGTAAATAATACAAAGCCTATGAAGACTTATAAAAATCTGACAGTCACCTAGGACTGAGGAAAAGTCACTTTGGTATTTTGAGATTGGGCCTATGATTATAAATTGGGAAACAAAAGAAGTTGAATGGATAACTCCAAAACAAAAATCTAGTGAGATTTATGTTTAAATTTTTAGCCATTTTTAAAGTTGGATTCATTCATTTTAAATGATACTCAAGACCATTTGACATTAGAGAAATGCAAATTAAAATCACAATGAAATATCACTATATACCCACTAGAAAGGCTAAAATAATAATAATAAAAAAATACTGACCATACCAAGTATTGGCAAAGCTGTGGTTGAACTAAAGCTTTCATATATTGCCAGTGGGAATGCAAAATGATATGACCACTTTGGAAGTAGCTTTATAGTTCTGAAAATTTAAAGGTAAACTTTACTATGTGCTCCAGATATTCCATTCCTAGCTATGTGACCAAAGAAATTTAAGCGCAGGTCCATACAAAGAATTGCACAAAAATATTTAAAGTCGTTTAGTATATATTGGCCCAAACCTGGAAATAACTCAAATGACCATTAACAGATGAAAGATAAACCAACTGTGTTATAGTACATTCATACTATGCAATACTAAGCATAAATAAAAAGGAATAAACTATTGACATATGTGATGCACAGTTGAATTTCAAAAGAATTACATTCAGCATAGAAGTCAGAGTATAGAACTTTATATATACATAAAATTCAAACTTTATAATAATATACATAGATTAGTAGAAGCCTGGGCATAAAATGTGGTGGAAGTTTGTGGGAGCGTCAACATTGATGTATATATTAATACTTTTGTGGTGATTAATAAATCACTGTTGATTATTAGCATGATTTCATGGGTCATATGCCTATAAAGGGCTTCCTAGGTGATGCTATTAGTAAAGAATTTGCTTGCAAATATAGGAGACATAAGAGATGTGGGTTTGATCCATGGGTCAATAAGATCCCCTGAAGGAGGGCATGACAACTCACGCCAGTATTCTTGCCTGGAGAATCTCATGGACAGAAGAGGCTGGTGGGCTATAGTTTATAGGGTCACAAAGAGTCAGACATGACTTAAGCGACTTAGCATGCACATAGGCTTATAAAATCATACTCTTTAATTACTATTGTATACCAATTCTTATAAAGTTATAAAATATTTTACAAATTAAATAAAAATTCTTGATAAAAAATTAAATACAAGTTCACACCAAGGAGGTATGAACATGTCACTAATCAAGGAGTGTTCAGATTAACTCATATACATCAACAGATGTCATTTAATTAAAAATACATATTCTGGAGAAAAAGCAGAGAGTAACACGAAACCAAATATATTGTTAGGAGATATAAGCCCCCAAATAGATAAGAACTAAGAACTAAGATAATTTATTTGAAGGAGAGATGTTTTGTTTTTATTCCTTTTGTTTTTATTTTTTTTAAATAAAACCTTTATTCTATTTTTTAAACCTTACAGAAAAATTGTGGGGAAGGTATAGAAATTTCTAATGTATCCCCTGTACCCACACATATATAACCTACACCATAATTAACATCTTCCACTGGAGTGACACACATATTACAACTAAGGAACATCAACATTCCTAAACACCTTAAATCCGTAGCTTATGTTCTATTTCACTCTTAATGTTAAACATTTTATGAATTTGGACAAAAGTATGACATGTATCCATTATTATGGTATTATATAGATATTTTCATTGTCCTATAAGTTCTCCCTGATTTGTCTAGTCATCCTTTTCTTGGTCTGGATTCCTAGAAACCACTGATCTTTTTTATTTTCTCCATAGTCATGCCATTTCATAATGTCACATAGTTGTAACCATATAGTATATAATGTTTTCAGATTGACTTCTTTCACTTAGTAATACGTATTGAAGATCTTCCACATCTTTTCATCATGTGTTAGCTCACTTGTTTTTATCTTTAAATAAACATTCCAGTGTTTATCTATTCACCTACTGAAGAACTTTGTTTGCTTCCAAGTTTTGGCAATTACAAATAAGCTGCTATAAACATCCATGTGTGGGTTTTTATGTGGACATGTTTTCAACTCCTTTGGGTAAATACCAAGGAGGGTGATTGCTGGATCATATGGTAAAAGTATATTTAATTTTGTAAGACACTGCCAAACTGTCTTCCAAAGTGGCTGCAACATTTTGCATTTCCACCAGTCATGAGTGAGTTTTGGTTGCTGCACATCCTTGTCAGCATTTGGTGTTGTCAGTGTTTTGGATTTTGACCATTCTAATGGCTGTGTATGGTATCATCGTGTTGTTTTAATTTGCATTTCCTTGATGACATATGACATGGAGCATCTTTTCATATGCTTATTTGCCATCTGTACTTCTTTGCTGAGGAGTCTGCTAAGATAGTTGGCCAATTTTTTAATCATGTTGTTTCCTTACTGTTGAGTTTTAAGAGGTCTTCGTATATTTGGGTAATAGTCCTTTATCAGATGTGCCTTATAAAAATATTTTCTCCTAGCCTGTGGAGAACATCTTCCTATTTTCTTGAAAATGTCTTTAACAAAGAAGGAATTTTTAAGTTTTAATGCAGCTTACCAAGTATTTGTTTCATGGATTGTGTCTTTCATGTTGTACATAAAAAGACATAGGTATATTGATCTATATTTACTCCTAACTACAAGGATTTTATATTTTTGCTTTTTACATTTAAGTCTATTGTCCATTTTGAGTTGATTTCTATAAAGGGTATAAAGTCTGTGTCTAAATCAAATCTTTTGCATGTGGAGGCTCAGTTATTCCAACATGATTTATTGAGAGAACTGTATTTGTACTGTTTTATTGCCTTTGCTCCTTTGGCAAAGATCTGTTGATTATATCTATGTGAGTCCATTTCATAGCTCTCTGTTTTGCTCTATTAACTGTCTCTTTTTTCACCAACACCTTAGTTTCTTGATTACTGTAGTTTTATAGTAAGTTTTGAAGTAGGATACTATTATCTTTCTTTGTTCTCCTTCAATATTGTGTGAGCTACTCTGGGATTTTGGCCTCTATATAAAATTTTAGGATCAGTTTATTGATATCAATGGTCATACAAACACAAACTGTAATTTTAATTGGCATTGCACTGAGTCTACATTTCAAACTGAAAGGAGTGGATATCTTGACAAAAATGGGTCCTTCTATCTATGAATATAGACTATCTATTTATGCAGTTTGACTTTGATTTTGTTCTTTAGAGTTAGTAGTTTTCTTCATATAAATGTTGCATATACTTTGTTAGATTTATACATATCATTACATTTTTGAAGTGCTAATGTAAATGTATTATATTTCTAATTTCAAATTCCATGTATTTATTGCTGGAAAATTCAGGAAATGAATTGATTCAGGAATTCATTTCAGGAAAGCAATTGATTATTGTATACTAACTGTGTATCCTGCAACCTTGCCATAACTGCTTGTTAATTCTAGTAGTTTTTGTTTATTCTTTCAGAATTTTATATAGACTATTATGCCATCAGCAAACAAAGACAGTTTTATTTCTTCCTTTCTCATCTGTATATCTCCTTTCCAGTATGATGCTGAAAAGGAGTGGCAGGAGGAGACATCCTTGTCTTGCACTGGCTCTTAGTGGGAAATTTTTGAGGTTTTTGCTATTACATATGATGTTAGCTGTGGAGTTCTTAAATATATTCTCTACCAAGTTGAGGAAGTTCGGTTCTATTCCTTGTTTACTGACGATTTTGGTGATAATAAGTGTTGGAATTTGGTAAACTCTTTTTCTGTTTCTATTGATAGGACGATATTTTTTTTAACATTTTCATTTTTTCTTAACTTTTGTTTTTGACCTTATGCAAAATACTAAAACAATTTAAAAAAATGCAAAAAAGTAGAAGGGAAAAGCAAATCTCAAATTCATGCGAACTCCAGTTAGAGACTCTCTATTTTATATGGACATACACATATACTGTAGAAATTTATATTTTCACATAGGCCATAAATATGTTTTCAATAAAAATTATCTAAAATTATTTAAATAGTTATATGCTGTTATTAACTAATGCTCTACATAATTTCATTCTTGGGTTTCCTATTTGCACATAATAAGATACTACCTTCAATTTAAACTGTGTTTTCATGAACATTTCTATACATATATCTTTTTATGTTTAATTTGCACACACATAAATGAAAGTATGTTCTCCCTTAATTAGCACAACTATCTCTTTACCTGAGCAATTGCAACAACCTAGCAACTTTCTCTGCCTTTACTTTTGACTCTATTCATGTCCTGCTGGGGCAATCTTGGTTTATACATCATCTTATAGCTATATCCTACAGTGATCTTTTAACTGCATAAATGAGTGGCATCATTTATGAGTTAAATCCCCTTAAAGGAGTGTCAGTTGAACTAGAAAAAAATGCAAACATATTTCCATGACCTAAATTGCCCTGAATGATCTGATTGTGGCTTAGTATTCTAATTTTATTTTTTCCACTCTCTTCTTCTTTATTATTTATTTATCTATTTTCTTTTAGGACCAGAGACATTTGAATCCCCTTCTTTCAAGAACAGAAAGAATGGGAGTTCAGTTTATTCACAGGATTGTATATGCTTTTTCTTGTATTTAAAGAGCTTCATGTCTTTTATTGGTTTGCCCATTACTGTTTTTATGTCTCAAATCAAATATCTACTCCACTCCCTTCCCTAGACCCTGATACAAAAATGTTCAAACTACTGCACAGTTGTACTCATCTCACATGCTAGCAAAGTAATGCTCAAAACTGTCCAAGCCAGGCTTCAACAGTACATAAACCATGAACTTCCAAATGATTAATCTGTACTTAGAAAAGACAGAGGGACCAGAGATCAAATTGCCAACACTCACTGGATCATTAAAAAAGCAAGCGAGATTCAGAAAAACATCTGCTTCAGCTTTACTGGGTACGCCAAAGCCTTTGACTCTGTAGATCACAACAAACTGTGGAAAATTCTTCAAGAGGTGGGAAAACCAGACCACTTTACCAGCCTCCTGAGAATGCAGATCAAGAACCAATAGTTAGAATCACACATGGAACAACAGACTGATTCCAAATAGGAAAAGAGGTACATCAAGGCTGTATATTGTCACTCTGCTTATTTAACTTATGTGCAGAGTTCATCATGTGAAATGCTGGGCTGGATGAAGCACAAGCTGGAATCAAGATTGCCAGAAGAAATAGCAATAATCTCAGATAAACAGATGACACCACCCTTATGGCAGAAAGCAAAGAGGAACTAAAGANGTACATCAAGGCTGTATATTGTCACTCTGCTTATTTAACTTATGTGCAGAGTTCATCATGTGAAATGCTGGGCTGGATGAAGCACAAGCTGGAATCAAGATTGCCAGAAGAAATAGCAATAATCTCAGATAAACAGATGACACCACCCTTATGGCAGAAAGCAAAGAGGAACTAAAGAGCCTCTTGATGAAAGTGAAAAAGGAGAGTGAGAAAGTTAACTTAAAGCTCAACATTCAGAAAACTAAGATCATGGCATCTGGTCCTATCACTTCATGGCAAGTAGATGGGGAAACAGTGGAAACAGTGTCAGAATTTATTTTGGGGGCTCCAAAATCACTGCAGATGGTGATTTTAGCCACGAAATTAAAAGATGCTTTCTCTTTAGAAGAAAAATTTTGACAAATATAGACATCATATTAAAAAGCAGAGACAATACTTTGCAAACAAAGGTCCATCTAGTCAACGCTATGGTTTTTCCAATAGTTATGTATGGATGTGAGATGGACTATGAAGAAACCTGAGCACAGAAAGATTGATGCTTTTGAACTGAGGGGTTGAAGAAGACTGTTGAGAGTCCTTGGACTGCAAGGAGATCCAACCAGTCCTTCCTAAAGGACATCAGACCTGAATATTCATTGGAAGGACTGATGTTGAAGGTGAAACTCCAATACTTTGGCCATAGGATATGAAGAGTTGACTCATTGGAAAAGACTCTAATGCTGGGAAAGATTGAAGGCACGAGGACAAGGGGACAACAGAGGATGAAATGGCATCACCGATTCGATGGACATGAATTTGTGCAAGCTCTGGGAGTTGGTGATGGTCAGGGAAGTCTGTTGTGCTGCAGTCCATTGAGTTGCAAAGAGATGGACATGACTGAGCAACTGAACTGAACTGGACTTCTTAATATCTTCTGCTTCTATTAGGTCCATAGCATTTCTGTCCTTTATTGTGCCCATCTTTGCATGAAATGTTCCCTTGGGATCTCTACTTTTCTTGAAAAGATCTCTAGTCTTTCCCATTCTGTTATTTTCCTCTATTTCTTTAGTTTGATTGCTGAGGAAGGCTTTCATATCTCTCTTCATTATTCTTTGGAATGCTGCATTCATATGGTTATATCTTTCCTTTTCTCCTTTGGCTTTAGCTTCTCTTCTTTTCTCAGATATTTGTAAAGCCTCCTCAGAAAACCGTTTTGCCTTTTTGCATTTCTTTTTCTTGGGGATAGTCTTGATCACTGCCTCTTGTACAATGTCATGAACCTCTGTCCATAGTTCTTAAGGTACTCTGTCTATCAGATCTAATCCTTTGAATCTGTTTGTCACTTTCACTGTGTAATCATAACGTATTTCATTTAGGTCATACCTGAATGGTCTAGTGGATTCCCTTACTTTCTTCAATTTAAGTCTGAATTTGGCAATAAGGAGTTCATGATCTGAGCCACAATCAGCTCCCAGTCTTGTTGTTTATGACTGTAGAGAGTTTTTCTATTTTGGCTGCAAAGAATATAATCAATCTGATTTTGGTATTGACCATCTGGTAATACCCATGTGTAGAGTCTTCTCTGGTGTTGTTGGAAGACGTTGTTTGCTATGATCATTTCATTCTCTTGGCAAAACTCTGTTAACCTTTGCCCTGCTTCATTTTGTACTCCACGGACAAACTTGCTGTTGCTCCAGGTATCTCTTGACTTCCTAATTTGTATTCCAGTCCCCTATAATGAAAAGGACATCTTTTTTGGGTATTAGTTCTAGAAGGTCTCGTAGGTATTAATTCAGCTTCTTTAGAATTACTGGTTGGGGCATAGGCTTGGATTACTGTGATATTGAATGGTTTCCCTTGGAAATGAACAGAGATCATTCTGTCTTTTTTGAGACTGCATCCAAGTACTGCATTTAGGACTCTTTTTTAGGTTATGAGGGCTACTCCATTTCTTTTAAGGGAATCTTGCCCACAGTAGTAGATATAATGGTCATCTGAGTTAAATTCACCCATCCCAGGCCATGTTAGTTCACTGATTGCTGAAATGTCGATGTTTACTCTTGCTATCTCCTATTTGATCTCTTCCAATTTACTTTCATTCATGGACCTAACATTCCAGGTTCCTATGCAATATTGTTCTTTACAGCATTGGATTTTACTACCATCACCAGTCGACACCTGGGTATTGTTTTTGCTTTGGCTCCATCTCTTCATTCTTTCTGGAGCTATTTCTCCACTCTTCTCCAGTAGCATATTGGGCACCTACTGACCTGGAGAGTTCATCTTTCAGTGTCCTATCTTTTTGTCTTTTCATACTGTTCGTGGCGTTCTCAAGGAAGAATATTTAAGTGGTTTGCCATTGCCTTCTCCAGTGGACCACGTTTTGTCTGAACTCTCCACCATGACCTGTCTGTCTTGGGTGGCCCTACATGCCCTGGCTTATAGTTTCATTGAGTTAGACAAGGCTATGGGTCATGTGATCAGTTTGATTAGTTTTCTGTGATTGTGGTTTCCATTCTGTCTGCCTTTTGATGGATAGGGATAAGATGCTTATAGGAGCATAAACATAAGTCCTTTTACTCTGCCATCTTGTAGACCATAAAGATATTTTTTATAGTTATCAAAGCACTTCAGTTCAGTTCAGTTGCTCATTCATGTCCGACTCTGCGATCCCATGAATCGCAGCACACCAGAACTCCCTGTATATCACCAACTCCCGGACTTCACTCACACTCATGTCCATCAAGTTGGTGATGCCATCCAGCCATCTCATCCTCTGTCATCCCCTTCTTCTCCTGCCCCCAATCCCTGCAAGCAGCACAATCTTTTCCAATGAGTCAACTCTTCACATGAGGTGGCCAAAGTACTGGAGTTTTACCTTTAGCATCATTCCTTTCAAAGAATACCCAGGACTGATCTCCTTTAGAATGGACTGGTTGGGTCTCCTTGCAGTCCAAAGGACTCTCAGTCTTCTCCAACACTACAGTTCAAAAGCATCAATTCTTCGACACTCAGCTTTCTTCACAGTCCAACTCTCACATCTATACATGACCACTGGAAAAACCATAGCCTTGACTAGACAGACCTTAGTCAGCAAGTAATGTCTCTGCTGTTGAATATGCTATCTAGGTTGGTCNGGAGATGGCAAGAGTGAACATCGACATTCTAGGAATCAGCGAACTAAAATGGACTGGAATGGGTGAATTGGTAAGATTTAAAAGCTTGGGCTTCCCTGGTGGCTCAGTAAAGAATCTGCCTGCAAAACAGGAGACCCGGGTTCAATCTCTGAGTCGGGAAGATCCCCTGGAGAATGAAATGGCAAACTATTCCAGTATTCTTGCCTGGGAAATCCCATAGACAGAGGAGCCTGGTGGGCTACAGTCCATGGAGTAGCAAAGAGTTGGACATGACTTAGCGACTACTCCATCACCACCAAAAACTTGGAAGAAATGTTTTGTGAATCTGGAACTCAGATTTCTGAAGAGGGGATAACGTTAAGCTGGGGTTACCTTAGAGATGACATAGTATGAAAAGGATGCTTTTCCACAGCATGGAAACAATGAAAACTGATATCAGGTGCTAGTGCAGAAATTAGTTCACTGTTGTTGCAAACAGGTGTGAGATAAACAGGAGTAGCAAACAGAAGTAGGGGGTCCTTCTTCCTCCTTCAGCCTAACTCTACTTATTTCTATTGAAAGAAACTTAATAGGAAACAGCCATTAAGACAGAAATGTGGTATGCAAAGTTCCAGCCCCAGCCTCACAAACCAGAGTACAAAAGAATTAGTTTGAATCTGAGAACAATTGTTTAATAATCAGAATATTCCCTAGTACCAGGATAGTTATACTTGGGCAATTTTCTTATTAAATTTTAGATGTTTAAACATTATTTTAATTACTTGACATATTTTAAATTTATTTTATTAAAAGTTTTAAAATTATGTTCTAATTAAAAATATCCCCACAGTCAGCTATCAGTCCCATTACAACTCACTGAATAGTTTTGTGTCTATCCCCATATAAAATCACTTTTTTATCACACACTAAATTCTAGTGATAGCAGATAGATAGACAGATAGATGATAGGCAGATAGATAATTTGGTTAATATTTTTCTTCCCTTGTTCTATATTTTTTAATTTCCATAAATATTTTTTTCTTTTAGTATTTCTGGCTCACTAAATGACACTGCTAGATGTGTCAGAAAGCTAGATGTCATCTTCGTCTTCATGCTCTGCTTTCCGTTCTTGTCTTTCTAGTTTTCCTTATTTTTTTTTAAAAAAAGAATTTATTTATTTTAATTAGAGGCTAATTACTTTACAATATTGTGGTGATTTTTGCCATACATCGATATGAATATCAGCAATGGGTGTAAATATGTCCCTCTATCCTGAATCCCCCTTCCATGTCCTTTCCCACCCCATCATTCTGGGTTGTCCTAGAGCACCAGGTTTGAATGCCCTGTGTCATGCATCGAACTTGCACTGGTCATCTATTTTATATAAGGTAATATATATATATTTCAATGCTATTCTCCTAAATCACCCCTACCTTGCTTTCTCCTACAAAGTTCAAAAGTCTTTTCTGAATTCTTATCCCATTTTAAACTTGTTCTCTCAAGGCAGTCAGGGGATATTTACCTAACACAAATAGAACCATGTTTCCCTTTAATTTAAAATTTTAAATTAAATTATTTAACTTAATTGAAATAAATCAAATAACTTTAATTATTATCCCTTTGTTCTTAAGAATGCATCATTAACATGTTTGAGCAGGACCAATGTCATCTGATATGTACTCACTGTCACAGTTTTACCTTGTAATATACTCTTCTTTTTGCTCATTATATACTAATTCCACAGGATTTTTTCTCTAATACCACTATGTTTCTGCCTCAACCAGGATATTAACCATAAGTTCTCTCTGCTTTAAATAGGCTATCCACTCCCATCATCTCCACCTAGGGACTCTTCAATTTATTTTAGATTTTAAGTCTCTTTTTCAGGGTAATTTCTATGAACTTCCCAACTAGGTTACAGTCTTCTGATTTATAATTATTTTTAAAGTGTCATATGACTAATTTGTCTTTGCAACTCAACTGTTAAACTCTGTAAATGCAATGCTTTGGCTCACACATTTTATACATGCAGTACCTGCTATACATTGATTGCTCAATAAATATGTGCTCAATGAATTAATGGAGACAATAACAATACCACCTATTATTAGGAATATATCCAATTATTTGTCTGCTTCATTTTCCTTCTAAGAAACATTTATAATGCATATTATAAGTTGTGCATATTTTATTTCATTTATTGACATTTTATGTTTTATGTTGTCATACAGAACTATTCCCATTTTATTTTCACAGGAGATAAAATTTTCAATTCCAATAATGTTTTAATTGAATTTCTTGGGAGATACTTTTTAAGAATATAATCATTTCTACAAATATTGATTATCCATCTCTTTCAAATACATATTTCTCTTGTTATCTTTTCTTACTTATTGTCTAGACTGTTCAGAAAAAAAAGATATGTAATGATAAGTATAAATGTAGCATTCTTACAAATAGCTTTAAAAATATTTGGGAGTAAAAAAAAAGAGCATGCTACACTAATATGTAGTAGGAAAAAATGGAATTTTCACATTTCTATATTACACTTACTTTGTCAAAAATACTGTTCCTGCCTAGTACGCTGCCATTCTACTTCCAGGAATATGCTAGGTATATATTTTTCCTTTGGAGTCCTGTATCCATATAAGAAATTTGCTATCCTCTTTTTGGGTCAGGAGATCAGCCCTGGGATTTCTTTGGAAGGAATGATGCTGAAGCTGAAACTCCAGTACTTTGGCTACTTCATGCGAAGAATTGACTCATTGGAAAAGACTCTGATGCTGGGAGGGATTGGGGGCAGGAGGAGAAGGGGACGACAGAGGATGAGATGGCTGGATGGCATCACTGACTCGATGGGCGTGAGTCTGAGTGAACTCCGGGAGCTGGTGATGGACAGGGAGGCCTGGCATGCTGCGATTCATGGGGTCGCAAAGAGTCAGACACTACTGAGCGACTGAACTGAACTGATATAGTTTAATGTATTGCTGTTTATCATACGTTGTCAAACTATCCCCAAAAGCCCAGAGGACACTGTATAAAGCTGCTAAGATGTGAATACTTGCTCCATTCCTTACTAGTTTGGTGTACTAGGAAAGTCATTTGATTTTGCTGTGATTCATTTTTCCCNATGATAAGTATAAATGTAGCATTCTTACAAATAGCTTTAAAAATATTTGGGAGTAAAAAAAAAGAGCATGCTACACTAATATGTAGTAGGAAAAAATGGAATTTTCACATTTCTATATTACACTTACTTTGTCAAAAATACTGTTCCTGCCTAGTACGCTGCCATTCTACTTCCAGGAATATGCTAGGTATATATTTTTCCTTTGGAGTCCTGTATCCATATAAGAAATTTGCTATCCTCTTTTTGGGTCAGGAGATCAGCCCTGGGATTTCTTTGGAAGGAATGATGCTGAAGCTGAAACTCCAGTACTTTGGCTACTTCATGCGAAGAATTGACTCATTGGAAAAGACTCTGATGCTGGGAGGGATTGGGGGCAGGAGGAGAAGGGGACGACAGAGGATGAGATGGCTGGATGGCATCACTGACTCGATGGGCGTGAGTCTGAGTGAACTCCGGGAGCTGGTGATGGACAGGGAGGCCTGGCATGCTGCGATTCATGGGGTCGCAAAGAGTCAGACACTACTGAGCGACTGAACTGAACTGATATAGTTTAATGTATTGCTGTTTATCATACGTTGTCAAACTATCCCCAAAAGCCCAGAGGACACTGTATAAAGCTGCTAAGATGTGAATACTTGCTCCATTCCTTACTAGTTTGGTGTACTAGGAAAGTCATTTGATTTTGCTGTGATTCATTTTTCCCGTCTGTAAAATAATATGAGAACAAACTGAGCTAGTATACACAAAACATCAAAATATTTGGAAGATTTTCAGTGCTATTATTTAGGACTACAGTTCTACAATCACAAACCCAGAATCATAGAATGTTGGGTATAAAATCATGTGACAAAAATAAGCCATCAATTTTACCATTTAAAATTGAAAATATATTTATAAAATATATTATTTTTTTATTCTTAATAAGTAGTACCTTAATATATTTTAAGTGACTGTAAACCAAAAATCCATACCAAAGCATATATA
This sequence comes from Neotragus moschatus, assembly GCA_006410615.1. Taxonomy (NCBI): domain Eukaryota; kingdom Metazoa; phylum Chordata; class Mammalia; order Artiodactyla; family Bovidae; genus Neotragus; species Neotragus moschatus. Next base: position 399,761 of record SJYA01001456.1, read on the forward strand.
TCAGTGCAATGTCTATTTTATCAAAGGCCAACCGTAGATAAGAAAGAAAAAAAAAATCATTGCAAATAGTTCTGATCACCTTTAGCAGCAAAAGGACAGGACCAAGAAAAAATTTATCAATAAGTGAGAATTCTGAGAATGGGTTTGAGAGATGTGTTCTTTTAATTTCAATAATAGATTAGCCATTGAGGGAAAAAGCTGAAAAAATTAACAGGTAACATTTGAAAGTTGTCATCTTAGAAGTATCTCATCCTAAGGGAAAATATGTAAATATGTGGGGTATCATCAATCAAGATGACAAAAGTACATTGACAGAGAAAAGTCATCATTAAACAGGAAAAGTTATCACTGAATCAGTATATGTTATCCCTCAGGAAAATTTCTGATTAGAATTCAGTTTTATGCACATTAATACTAGGTTGGGATGCCAAGAATGGTAACTGTCAGTGTTCCAGTCTCTCTATAATGGCATAGTCCACTTTAAAGTAATGACTTGCCTGTTGACTTAAATCTAAGTCTCCCAAGTGTTTGTAATTGGGAATCAGTTCACCATTCTGATTAAAATAAATATACAATTAACTTGAGAATTACAGAAACCAAATAAAATCTCTTATAGTCGATATTTGGGATGTATCCAAAATAAGTCAGTGGGGTTATAAAATATTAAATCAACATTCCATTATATATATATATATGTTTATGAGATTATGTGTTTATAATCAAGTTTATATAAGCCATATGCTATATTAAAGTACATATTGTTATTCCTAATATTAATAAGCAGATTCTTACCCAAAAGGGCATCCTCTTAAAAGTCAATTTCTGAGAATTGAAGACTTCAATACCACTTACAAGGGTTTGGGTGGGCTATAATTAGCATGAAATGTTAGTCAAAAATGTAACATGAACAAAGTTTAGAAAAAGGAGAGGGGTTAGACCACTTAAATATATATACATTTATATACATATATACAAATATTATATATGTGTACATTTATATATGGGCTTCCCTGATAGCTCAGACAGTAAAGAATCAGCCTGCAATGCAGGCCCTGGGTTTAATCTTTGGGTCCAAAGATAACCCTGGAGAAGGGAATGGTTACCCACTTCAGTATTCTTGTCTGGAGAATTCCATGGACAGAAGAACTTGGTGGGCTACAGTCCTAGAGAATGCAAAGAGCAACTTGACTGAGGTACTAAAACACACACACACAAGCATATATATATATGTGTGTGTATATATATATATATATTTTTTTTTTCTGTTTAGTTGTTAAGTCATGTCCAACACTTTTGCAACCCCATGGACTATAGTCCCACAAGGCTCTTCTGTCCATGGGATTTCCCAGGCAAGAATACAGAATGGGTTGCCATTCCTCCACCAAGAGATTTTTCTGACTCAGGAATTGAACCCATAATAGAAATGATGTTAGACAAAAAGCAAATTTGAGCAATTTTTAAAATTTAACTTCAAAATGGGTCATAAAGCAGTGGAGAAATCATAGTAACAACGCATTTGGCCCACGAGTTGCTAATGAACAGTGCAATGGTGATTCAAGAAGTTTTGCAAAGGAAGCGAGAGCCTTGAAGATGAGGAGCACAGTGGTCAGTCACTGCAAGATGACAACGACCAACTGAGAGCAATCATCGAAGCTGATCCTTTTCCAACTACATGAGTAGTTGCTGAAGAATTCAGGGTAGACCACACTCAGCATTTGAAGCAAATTAGTTGGAAAACTTGATAAGTGGGTGTCTCATGAACTGACTGAAAATTAAAAAAAAAAAAATCATCCTTTTTAAAGTGTTACTTTCTCTTATTCTACACAAAAACAACAGACCATTTCTCATCTGGAATGTGACCTGCAATGAAAAGTGGAGTTTATACAGCTGGCAATGACCAGCTCAGTGTCTGGACCAAGAAGCTCTTACACACTTCTGAAAGCCAAACCTGTACCAAAAAGCGGTCATGGTCACTGTTTAGTGGTCTGCTGCCCATCTGATGCACTACAGTTTTCTGAATCCCAGTGAAACCACTGTATCTGATAAGTATGTTCAGCAAATCAATGAGATGCACAGAAAACTGCAATGCATGCAGCCAGCAGGTCAACACAAAGGACCCAATTCTTCTCCATGATGCCTGACTGCATGTGGCACAACCAATGCTTCAAAAGTTGAATGAATTGGGGTACAGCAAGTATTGTCTCAGCTGCCATATTCACCTAAACTTTTGCCAACCGACTACCATTTCTTCAAGAATCTCCACAACTTCCTGCAGGAAAAAGCTTCCACAATGAGCAGGAGATCAAAAATGCTTTCCAAGAGTTTGTCAGGTCCTGAAGCACAGATTTTTTTTTTTTTTTAAAACACGGATTTTTATACTACAGGAATAAACTTATTTCTTATTGAAAAAAGTGTTGACTAATAAAGATGTTTGAGCCTAGTTATAATGACTTAAATTTTACTGTCTAAAATTGCAGTTACTTCTGTACCAATCTAATACAAACATACAATTCACTGTCCTATTGAAGGGCACTATCTATACAATGGTGGTTTGATTCATGATAGAAAAAGATTATTAGTTAAAAAAAAAAAAAGAAACCTAAAGTCATAAGCAACATTTTAATCCTGAAAATGATAGATATAGTAGCTAAAACAATTAAAATTTTGTGAGCTTTGAACAACATAATTTGTAAACTGTTCTAAAAGGTCTGTAAGTTACACTGTTTTGCCCCCCAAAAGCCATTAGTAATATACTTTTTTCTTTCGTACATTTTTAAAAATAAAAACTATATATTTAAGGTGTACAGCATGATATTTATATATATATATATATTGCCACATATACACACAGTGAAATGATTACTATAGTCAAGCAAACTATGTAACCATCTCTTCACAGTTACCTTCTCCCTCACTCCCCTTCATCCCTGCCCCCCCAACAGATTAGTATGTGCCAAGTCCCTTCAGTTTCCCAAAACAGCAAGACGGAATCTAGTTCCTTGAGCAGCACCTGGAAAGGCTGAGGTGCTAGATGGCTGACTCCAATCCTTGCTTCCTCAGTAAGAACCTGGGAGCTCGAGTTCCCGGCTCACTTGCTCTGCACAAAGCTTGTGGACCGGAGCTGCGCAAACGAGTTCAGACCGCATGATCTTTCGCACTACTATTTTGTTCTCTCTTGGAGAAGGAAATGGCAACGCACTCCAGTACTCTTGCCTGGAAAATTCCATGGATGGAGGAGCCTGGTAGGCTACAGTCCATGGGGTCGCAGAGTCGGACACAACTAAGCGACTTCACTTTCACTTTTGTTCTCTCTCACCCCTAGCGAACAAAAGAACTCAGGGCCCCTTCAGTTCTCAGATACAGGTGGGTTATCTGGAGATTAGGTTCCAGCTCTGCAGTAAGGGTGGGAGTCAGGCACAAAATTCCTGGCCGCCATTTCAAACTCCCCGGAAATTAAGTGATTGCCTGTCTTGGACTCTCAGACAGGAGCCGCTTAGAAGTCAAACCCTCGAGGAATATCTGGTAAGTCGGAACACTGGACATTCAGGCTACCACTTTTAAGGGAGAAGCTGGGAGCTGGATTTTAGCGCTACAGGGAGGCAAGAAGAAGCACCTCAGGAGGGCCTGAAAAGCTTCTCAAAACTTTCCCATATTCTCTGGAGATACAGAGGGACTAGCAAATGCCAGGCTTTCACAGTTCCCAGGCACATGAATTTGTAGACAGACCCTCAGACAGCAGCCAGAAAAGCCAAGGCACTTAAGTTAAATCTAATTCCTTCCCTCTAAAAGCTGGCGACTTGTTTATTTTTTTTTATTTTTTTTTACAGGAAGTGGGAGCAGGCAGAAGGACGAACCACCAAACGCCTACCTGCTGCTGCACCGGCTTTCTTAGTCAGCGGCTCCAACTTGCTCCCGCAGAAGAAACATCACCAGAAGTGGAGGCCGGCAGAAAGAGGAACCACCAAAAGTGCCTACCTGCCTCGCCTGCTTCCTCAGTCAGCACCTCCCAGTTGCTATCTCAGAAGAAATGTTGCCATAGAACGGCTGTGGGTGGCTAAGTTACTGAGTTTTTTCTGCTCTCAACAGCCAAAACATAGCCAGACTCCCAGAGCACGCTGTCAGTAGAAAAGATAAGCAAGTTAGAAACCAGACCTCTGACAGCAGTCAGAGTCTTCAGAAGCGTATGGAGTTAGATGGGCAGTGTAGGTAGGCCTTTCCAGGGAGGAGCTGAGAGCTGGACCTCACTCGTTGCTCTCGGTGGGCACTGGGCCGTGAGTACTAGCCCTTAGAATTGCTCCAGTGCAGGTTTAAAGCGGCCTCTGTTCTTTGTGGTCTTAAGGGGTCAGTGAATGTCGAGGCCTCTCAGCCCCCAGAAATAGGTAAGTTAGGAAGCCAGTCCCTCAGGTGGCAGGAGTGAAAATCGATGCATTAGATGTGTAATCCAAACTCTTCACTCCTCATGGAAAAACGCGTTGGGGCTTCTGTTAGATTGTGCAGCTCTGTGCCAGGGTCGGGGTTTATGACTGGAGTGTGTCTCCGGTTTTACTCTCTGTTTCACTGTGGATATTTTCTTAGTTGCTAGGCGTTTCAGAGACTCTCAATGAGTTTCTGAAGTTTTCTCAGAAGAAATTGATGCACGCACAGTTGTTTATTCCGTGCATCTGATTTTGGGGAGAGGTAGATGTAGGAACCTACTATTCTGTCTTCTTGTGGATGTGACTCCCAGATTCTTTACAAAGACACAAAATTTACTTAAAATTATTACTTTCAGGTTTTAAAGAAAGTTTCATTAAATTACAAAATATTAATATCAACTCCACATAGAGAAATGTTTCTTGATTATAACACTAGTAATTCAATAATCAACATGTACTTGAACATACATAGATAATATGTTCTGAAATGAAACAGATATAGATCTGGATCAAAAATAAATTTATTAGTAGTGAATGAGTACAGTGTTTATTAACCATTATCAATTATGATTGATTAGTAGCATGACATGTGGAGTTTAATGATGCTAAATAAGAACCTGAAGGAAAATTTATATTCTTAAATAATATAAGAATTTTTTAATATAGGAAATATTCAACATTATTGAGCATATTCCTAAACATGCTGGAAAAATTATCATCAATGCAAAGAAATTATAGGGAAAAAAGCAGATGAAAAATTAAAAAAAAAAGAAATTATCAAAGGTTAAACTACTCACAGAGATGATCAACAAAATGAAAAGCTATTAAAAATAGTTTATTTTATATAAGAAAATATAAATGAGTAATTCATTGATTTATAAGTAAATTAAAAAGCATTGTGCAGCTGCTGCTGCTGCTAAGTCACTTCAGTCATGTCCGACTCTGTGCGACCCTATAGATGGCAGCCCACCAGGCTCCCCCTTCCCTGGGATTTTCCAGGCAAGAACACTAGCATTGTAGGAAATCACAAAAAGTACTTCACAAGCTTGGGCTATTATAAAATTTGAAATCTTGTAATTAATATTATTAAAAAAGAAGTTTAAAATGCAGTTAAGGAACTGGAAAAATTATTCACATATATGAAAAAGTCAAAACAGTCTTTAGACAAACACAATAAAATCTTTAAAAATATAATTAAAGTTATAAAATGTTCACAAGAAAATAAAGTTAAAAATAAAAATTGAACTATCATGATTCAGCAACCCTTCTTTTGGATATTATCTGAAGGATATGAAATCTATATCTCAAAGAAATATCTGGACTCCCATGCCCATTTCATCATTATTGACAATATCTGACATATGGAAACAACCTAACTGTTCATTGACAGATAGATGAGTAAAAGAAATGTGGTAGAAACACGCACAATGAAATATTATTCAGCAATAAAAAATAAGGAAAGCTTGCCATTTGCGACAATGTGGATGAATTTGGAAGGCATTATGCTAAATGAAATAAATCAGACATAGAAAGACAAATACTGTATGACCTCACTTCTATGTGAAATTTAGAAAGTTGAACTCATAGAGTCAGAGAGGAGAATGATGGTTAGTGGTGGAGGGCTGGTGAGGATGGAGACTTGCTAGTTATAGAATACAAGCTTTCATTTATAAGGTTACTAAGGTATGGGGATCTAATGTATATAGTGACTGTGGATAATGATACAGTATCGTATACTTGAAATTTGCTACAAGACTAAATCTTAAAGAGTTCTCATCATGCACAAAAAAAATAAGTTTGTGAGCTGATGATGTAATAGCTTCATTGTAATCATTTTACAATGTATATGTATATCACATCATAATGTTGTACACCTTAAATATATACAACTTTATATGTTAATTATACCTCAATAAAGCTGTGAAAAAAACCCTCCAGGTGATTCTGGAGTATTTTTCTCAAACACTAAAGTTTGAGAACCACTGCCATAGAGATTTTAATTAACATTTGTTTAAAATTATACTTTTTTAATTTTTGAATTTTCAAATTATTTCATGATTTATAAATAAAAATGCATACTATTTAAGAAAAAAACTAAAAATATATATTTAAATCAAAGAAATTGAAATCAATATGTAAGATAATTTTTGCATATGCAACTAAGCAAAATATATACGTACAGTAGCAGAAATAAGTGATGTTGGTACCTCTACTTTGAGCATTATTTTATACACTTGGGTAGAAACTTAAGTTGTAATAAACATTATGAAAATCAATTTAGCAAAATATTAAGGATTATATGAAAATTTAGTAAGATCTGTGCCAGTAATTCTCTATTGAATGCACACGTATACACACAAACTCTTAACAATGATTTGTCTGCAAAGGAATTTAACAAGACATTCCTTATGATAATAACAAAATAGATACAGTCTGGTATCCCCAAGTGGGAGACTAGTTGAATAAATTATGGTGAATAAATATTATAGTGGACATTTGTGAGGGACCAGTTGTCATTCATTATTTCTTCTTTTCTTCTAATTGTAGCCGGGTTTTTCCCATTTTATAGCATCTATAGGGTTTTGTGATGTAGGACGTTCTTAGCCTGATTTAAAAATATATCTAACTAGATAGAAATTAGTGAGGTGAGAGTCCTTAGACCAGACATAAACCAGTCAGTTCCCATCATTCTCCCTGGATATAGTGACTGATTCAGGGTAAATGTATCAAGTATCATGTTCAGCTGCATGCAACTGATAACCCAAATAATAGTGCTATAACTAAATATCAGTTTATTTGTATCATACCCAGCACTGGTTCAGTGACTGTGTAATCCATTACAATAGCTAAGTTCCTTTTTCTTTTCTTAACCATCCTTAGCAGACTGTGTGTATCATACATGTCTCTTCATAGCCCCAAATTGGCAGCTCCATAGCTGGCAACATGCCTACCTTCCATTCAGGAAAAAGGGAAAAGATAGAAGGCAAAATGTGCATTCCAGTGAGTTTTTCATTCTTTAAGAACTTCCTTTCCTTGTTCATATGTATGGAAAGTCCTGGAAATGCTTTTAGTTGTTTTGAGGTACTTTTAATAAACAAGAGGAGGCAACTACGTGAGGTAAGCAATTAGTGGTTTCTGACAAAGATAAGCATCAAAGATCATTTGATCCTGACAGAATGATATCCTTAACTTTTCACATGGCTCATGAAGAAAGATTTGCTATAAGTATTTAAAGATACTTTAAATATTATTTTTGTACTAATCAAAATTGATTAGAGTCCATCATCAGTGCTCACTCATTCTTAATTGTTTTCACCAATAAAAAATATGATGATAAACTGAATATTCTGTAAACATAATTTGTGTTCTTATAAAGATAAGCTTCACAAAATTATTTTAAATAGCAACGCATGCAAATTATTTTTCATTCCATAAAAGTTTGCCATTAAAATAGGTATACCATTTATTGTAGGAAGTTAAATATGCCTTGAGAATATCCTCTCTTTTGGGTTGATGTGTAGTGATGGAAAGGGTAAGGAATTTGTATCAGGAGATTTAAATTTGAGTCCAAACCCCACGTTTACTAAATATGGGCTCCTAAGCAGCTATCTGAAAATCATTTCTTCATCTATAAAATAGGAGTAATTATGAGTATACTCAGAGGACTCTTGTGGGGACTAAACAGAAAATATTGGAGAACCATTTAAAAAACCATTTAGTTCTACAAACATGTTTTAAAATATTGCCCTTTTATTCTTGTTTAATTTTCCCCTTTATTCACTTATAAAGTACAATATTGATTTATTCAGTCCAATTAATGTAATATCATCTAACCTCAGTTTCATTCAGAGCTGTACCATAATGAACTTTTCATTCACTTCTACTTTAGAAATATGCTGGTGCCATTTCCTGGACAGAAACAAGGGGAAAACTAGCCCTAGGCATGGGTCTAACAGACTGGGCTTTCACCAAGCATATGGACAGGCAGTGCTTCAGTGGAGAGATCAAAGCACAGTGGATGGCCTTTCTCTGGATGACTTCCCCAGATGCTTAGGGTTCTTGAAACAGCTGTTTCAATCCATTCACAGCAGGTCTCCTACTCTCCTCTCTTCAAATTGTGGATTCTTTGCAATATCCCCACTGGAGGTTTTTGGTTTTTTTTTTTTTTTCTTACAATTGGTCTATAGATTAGGAATGACAATTAGCACAATTAGTTTACAGACTTAGAGAAAAAATAAATTAGTCTGGAACTAAAAGAAAACATGCTGTGTATTAGTAAAACATATGATATAAATTAAGTCAGAAGATTATAAATGATGGAACTAGAAGGGACCTTTTAGACTGTATAGCAATTGTCCTCATTTTACAGATGAGGAATGTGGTGATGTATTATTTTAGAATGCTCATGGTCACCATCTCTAAAATTGCTAAATATTTGGGGCAGGAGCAAAGCAAAGTGAATTTTGCAGACTCATTTTGTACATAGCTATATTTAAAATTTATCTAAGCATAAAGCAGAATCTTATATATTTGTTCACAAAACACCTGTCATTTAAATCTTTATAATCCATAAGAGAATACTCTCAAATTTATATTTGCAAAATATGTGTTGTTTTCCTTTTACAAAAGTTTGACACAAATACAGTTTTATTAATATTTTAATGCAGACTCTTGGTTGAGCTCTGGCCAAATCTTAGTTTTAATTGCAAATCTGTTATATTGAAGTAAAAACACTCTATTAAAATACTCATTATTCATCTATTCATCATTCATTCATTCACATAATCATCCAGTGAATATATACTAAATATCTGTTACTATTCTTGTATTAGACAAAAGATACAGAAGCAGAGGAATGGTTCTTGAACTCTAAAGCAGAGAGTATGGTTGTTAAGAAAATCACCTCTTGAGCTGCCTTAAGTTTGAATTTTTTCTTCATTACCATCTAGCTAACTTTCTACTTTACCTCTGTGACCCTTAGTTTCCTTATCTGCAAAATGTTCATAGTAACAGTCCCCACTTTATAAGGGTTTATAATGATTAAATGAGATAACCCATGCATAGTTTTGCCATACCTACTGTGCTGTGCTGAGTCACTTCAGTCATGGCTGACTCTGTGCGACCGTATGGACTGTAGCCTGCCAGGTTTCTCTGTCCATGGGATTCTCTAGACAAGAATATTGCAATGGGTTGCCATGCCCTTCTCCAGAGTATCTTTCCAACCCAGGGATTGAACCCCTGTCTCTTAAGTCTCTTGCATTAACAGGCAGATTCTTCACCACTAACGCCACCTGGGAATCTGTTTTAGCATCAGTTCAGTTCAATTCAGTTCAATCGCTCAGTCATGTCCGACTCTTTGCAACCCCATGAATCGCAGCACGCCAGGCCTCCCTGTCCATCACCAACTCCCGGAGTTCACTCAGACTCACGCCCATCGAGTTGGTAATGCCATCCAGCCATCTCATCCTCTGTCGTCCCCTTCTCCTCCTGCCCCCAATCCCTCCCAGCATCAGAGTCTTTTCCAATGAGTCAACTCTTCACATGAGGTGACCAAAGTACTGGAGTTTCAGCTTTAGCATCATTCCTTCCAAAGAACACCCAGGGCTGATCTCCTTCAGAATGGACTGGTTGGATCTCCTTACAGTCNTGACTTCACTTTCTTTCACTTTCAGATGTACCAAGTCTTTCTTATAAGAGGACACATTATTTTGGAAATGTGGGATGGAGGATAGGATTTCACTGTGCAAACCAGGAAGCTCAGAAATACCCTAATCTTGCAGTTGAGAGAGGAACAATAAGACTATATTTTGACCTATTAAACATACATTATTGCCTGGTGGCTTAGTAAAGCATCTTCCCATAATGAGGGAGATCTGTGTTCGATACCTGGGTTGGAAAGATTCCCTAGAGAAGGAAATGGCAACCCACTCCAGTACTCTTGCCTGGAAAATCCCATGGATGTAGGAGTCCATGGGGTTGCAGAGAGTCAAACATGACCAAGTGACTTCACTTTCACTTTAAACTCATATGCTCATTTGTTAATAGTTGAAAAATAGTTTTGTAAATGTCTCTTTTTGAAAATACCTAAATAAAACCCTTGCCAGTCTGACAAGAAAATTGGAAGATCATTGACACTTCTTTCCCATTTTTTCATCCTTTTTTTCTGCCTTCAATCAGGTCAGGTTCACTCTTGTCCCCAACAAATATATACATACATATATATATGTATGTATGTATATGAGGAGAAGAGGATGACAGAGGATGAAATGGTTGGATGGCATCACCAACCTGATGGTCATGAGTTTGGGCAGGCTCCAGGAGTTGGAGATGGACAGGGAGGCCTGGCACACTGTGGTCCATGGGATCACAAAGAGTCAAACACAACTGAGCAACTGAACTGAACTGATGTTTATATATATATATATATACACACTATATATGTATGTATATTTCTCCTGTGTATAGTTAAGTGCTTGTGTCTGATTTTTTGAGTAGCAGTTTTTCAAATTTCCCCACAAGTACAGTGAGTATAGGAAAGTCTCTTATTTTCCTTTATTTTGCAACAAAATATTTGCATCAAGTTGCTTGCAATGTGAATTAATGCTCTGTATTGAATACAAAAAGCAGTGTGACATTCATTTTTAAATTTCATGCTCTGTGTCATTTCACTTCCCTCCTTACTAAATTACATTTGATCATACTTTAACCACAAAAGAAGACATAGAAATGTTTATCTGAACAAGGGGCAAGTAGGTGGAAGAGTGAAGTGTAGTGCAAAAAGATTAAATTTTTATTTACAACTGTCCAGTAAAAGTGAAGTCTCTCGGTCATATCTGACTCTCTGAGTCCCCATGGACTCCGTCCACGAGATTTTCCAGGCAAGAGTACTGGAGTGGGTTGCCATTCCTTTGTCAGGGGACTTTCCAACCCAGGGATCGAACCCAGATCTGCATTGTGGGAGACGCTTTACTGTTTAAGCCACCAGGGAAGAATGTGTCAGTTTTCATTCCAATTCCAAGGTCAGTTTTCATTCCAATCTCAAAGAAAGGCAATGCCAAAGAATGTTCAAACTACCACACAATTGTACACATCTCACAGGCTAGTAAAATAATGCTCAAAATTCTCGAAGCCAGGCTTCAGCAATATATGAACCATGAACTTCCTGAAGTTCAAGCTGATATTGGAAAAGGCAGAGAAACCAGAGATCAAATTGCCAACATCCGCTGGATCATCAAAAAAGCAAGAGAGTTCCAGAAAATCATCAACTCTTGATGAAAGTGAAAGAGGAGAGTGAAAAAGTTATCTTAAAGCTCAACATTCAGAAAACTAAGATCATGGCATCCGGTCCCATCACTTCATGGCAAATAGATGGGGAAACCATGAAAACTGTGGCTGACTTTTTTTCTGGGCTCCAAAATCACTGCAGATGGTGACTGCAGCCATGAAATTAAAAGACACTTCTTGGAAAGAAAGTTATGATCAATCTAGACAGAATATTCAAAACCAGAGACATTACTTTGCCAACAAAGATCCGTCTAGTCAAGGCTGTGGTGTTTCCAGTGGTCATGTATGGATGTGAGAGTTGGGCTGTAAAGAAAGCTGAGCACCAAAGAATTAATGCTTTTGAATTGTGGTGTTGGAGAAGACTCTTGAGAGTCCTTTGGACTGAAAGAAGATCAAACCAGTCCATCCTAAAGGAGGTCAGTCCTGGGTATTGTTTGGAAGGACTGATGTTGAAGCTGAAACTCTAATACTTTGGCCACTTGATGTAAAGAGCTGACTCATTTGAAGAGACCCTGATGCTGGAAAAGATTGAAGGAAGGAAAGGAGATGACAGAGGATGAGATGGTTGGATGGCATCACCAACTCAATGGACATGGGTTTGGGTGGACTCGGGGAGTTGGTGATGGACAGGAAGGCCTGGAGCACTGCGGTTTATGGGGTTGCAAAGAGTCAGACATGACTGAGTGACTGAACTGAACTGATCCAGTAAAAATCCTTATATATATATATATATGTATATAAAAACGTTTATATATATAAATACTTATATACATGTATATGTAATATATATATATAGGTCCATGCCAAAATATACTTAAGGATAATGAGAATGTACTTTGAAATTCTGTGTGCATGTGTGTGTGTGTGTAATCATTGCTGTAATCATATTATTTATGAGATTTATACATTAAAAATTTAGCTATATTACACTATCAATAGTTTGTACAATGCAAGATGTAACAAATGTTAACATAGAGTAGTAACTTATATTAGATCCTTATGTAGCATTGATTCAGTAAGTAATTATTCAGAGTGTGTTATGGGTAAGAGACTCCTTGATACCCTGCAATGTAAGTACTGTAATCCTCACTTTACAGAAAGAAAACTTAGAGAGAAGGCTTTGTTATTTGACTACACTTGTAGTAAGTAGAAATCTAGGAGTTCTGTCCAGACATAGTTGACTTGAGGTTTCATGCCTTTCATTTCATATTTTATACCTTCTCTGCCATAACTAATTCTTTACTTTAAGAAGCTTTAAGATTGATGTAAAAGGCAAAGATATAAAGAGTTAAGTATAATTAGAATAAAAAAAACTAAGCAAGGTATGATATACTTGTTGCACTAGTGAGAAAATGATTACAAATATTAATGAAATTAGATAAGGTTTGCTAGAGAAGGTACTTATCTAAACAGTAAAATTCTCTAACAAAAAAGGGAATATATATAATTATATGTAGTATATATAAAATTATAATTTTTAGATGTGGACTAATTAACACATGAAAAATCTGTTTACTGTAGTCACTAGGAACACAATCTATAGGCTACATCTGCTTTGACTCAAAATCCAACTTCTTGTACTTCCCTACTTCATGTTATTACAAAGACAGTTCCCCATTCTAAAATGTTGACTTTTTAGTAGTCCCCACTTCATAGTATTTTTATGAAATACTATGATATTTCATGGAGAAGGCAATGGCAACCAACTCCAGAAGTCTTGCCTGGAAAATCCCATGGATGGAGGCCCCTGGTGGACTGCAGTCCAAGGGGTCTCTGAGAGTTGGACACGATTCAGTGACTTTACTTTCACTTTTCACTTTCATGCATTGGAGAAGGAAATGGCAACCCACTCCAGTGTCCTTGCCTGGAGAATCCCAGGGACAGTAGAGCCTGGTGGGCTGCCATCTATGGGGTCCCACAAAGTCAGACACGACTAAAGCGACTTAGCAGCAGCAGCAGCATAGTATTTCATAATAGCATAGTATTCTATAAAGGTAAGGTAACAGTGTGCCTTGAAAAATACTAAGTTCAGTACAGTGGAGAAAACTGGATCTATGGGAAAGATATCCCTCCAGATTTTTAAAAAGGGAATTAGAAAGCTATTGAGAGGAAAAGTCAGAATGCCTAATGGAGCTCCCAACAGGTTTCCATGCCCTACCCCAGGGGATCTTCCCGACCTGAAGGACACAGGGAAAACCAATGTACCCAAGACTGGAGAGTCAGATAGGTAAATGCAGGGAGTTGTGTTTATTAGAGCAGAGACTCAGGAGTAGAAACATCCTATAACTAGATAACTAGTAACAGGTAGGAAAACCTGAATTTAACTGATAAATTGTGGGAGGCTCAATGTGACAACACTGAGGGTTAAAAACTCCAGCCACAGAATTCCCTTTTTTCTCTGCCCTCAATTTGTGAGATCTACTTATGAGCTCAACCAGTTTCTCAGAGATTGGAATTGGGGGATCATGGAGGGGAAAGACCTCTTTTGGCTTCTGTCAGCGGAGGTGAAAAGGGAACCTTTTTCTTTTTTTTTTTCTTAATAAATCTTGCCTTCTAGGAAAGCTAGTCAATCAGATCCCAGCCTGCTAGTGTATTATAAGACTATAACTGATAGGAAGAAGGGAAATACCAACTCCAGCCAAAACTAGCTATCTTGTCCAACATAAGGGGGATAGAACAAAACCAAAAGCAATAAGGTGAAGAAAGACATGAAGCTCATGATCCAGAGTCACTAAAAGACTGAGACCTAACCATAGAACTGTAGAAAATATCCCCTCTGCCTGCATCTCACTGCCACATTACTAAAAGTCTATTTATAGCAGTTCTTTATCTAGAATAAATTACAAGGCATACTGAGAGGCAAAATAACACGATTTGAAGAGACAGAGCAAACATTAGAATCAGACATATAGGGATGTCAGAATTATCAGACGAGGAGTTTTACTTAAACAACTGTGATTAATATTTTAGGGGCTCTACTGGATAATGTAGACGATATGAAAAAACATGTGTTCAATGGAAGCAGAGAGATGGAAATCCTAAGAAAGAATTTAAAAATCCTAGAGGTCAAAAATACTTACAGAAATGATTGGGCTTATTATTAGTAGACTGTACATGGATGAGGCAAAAACCTCTAAGCTAGAGGATATAGCAATAGAATCTTCAAAAGCTGAAAGGCAAATAGAACAGACTGGAAAAAGAGAACAGAACATCCCTGAACTGTGAAAGAAAACACGAAAGGTATAATATATGTGTAATTGGAACATAAGAAAAAGTAGAAAGATAAAAAGTAATGTAAGACATATTTGAGGCAATAATGATGAGAATTTCCCAAATCTACTTCAGACATCAAGCCACACATTTGGAAAGCTCAGACACCATGTTGGATAAAAGCAAAACAAACAAACAGAAAACCTCCCACATGTTACATCTAGGCATATCATTTTCAAAATATAGAAATTCAAAGATAAATTCCTAAAATAAGCCAAAAGGATAAAATAACTTACCTATGGAGGAACAAAGATAAAAATTGTATTTGATTTTTCAGAAGCCATGTAAGCAAGAAGAGATTAGAGTGAAATATTTAAAGTGTTGAGAAGGGGAACAGCAACAACAACAAAAACAACCTGAAATTCTGTACCCTGTGAAATTATCCTTTAAAAGTAAAGAAGAATTAAAGACTTTCAGATAAACAAATATTGAGGGAATTTATTGCCAGTGGACCCACATTTAAAAAGTCATAAATTCCTTAGAGAGAAGGAATAGATTATAGATCAGAAACTCATGTCTTTATAAAGTAAGGAAAGCATTTGAAAAGGAATAAATGAAGATAAAAGTAAAAACGATTATTTTTATTCTTAATTGATCCAATAGATAACTGCTCAAAATAATGATACAAACAGTATGTTTTATTGTGAATGTATATGTATATATCTTATTGTATACATACTTGTCTGTGCTTAAATATGTATATATAAGTGATGTGAAGTCAGTGGTGATGCAAGGGAAGGGAGAAAGGAATCAGGATTATTTTGCTATTATGAAAGATACAATACCCATGAAGTGGTATTGAAAATGGTCTTAAATTAGGTTTAAATGTATATTGTAATCTAGAGCTCACAATAAAAAAATAAAAAATGAAGTAAACTAACATGCTAAGAAAGAAGAGAAACTGAATCATAGATGATGCTCAATTAAACCACAAAAGGCAGAAAAAGTAGGAAAAAAAATGATAGCAAAGAGAAATCATTAACAAATATAATAGATATTAATACAACTAGCTCAATAACTGCTGTGAATGTTAGTTGTTCAAGTGCACCACTTAAAAGACAGAGATTGTCAGAGTGAGTCAGAAACTGTATGTAATCTGTAGGAAACAAAATTTAAATACAAAGACAGCTAGATTAAAAGTTAATGGGGGTACATGCATCTCTTTTAATTGTGGTTTTCTTAAGATATATGCCCAGTGGTGGGATTGTTGGGTTCTAGTCCTAGTTTTTAATGCAATCTCTGTACTGTTCTCCATAGTGGCTATATCAGTCCACATTCCCATCAACAATACAAGAGGATTCCCTTTCCTTCACATCCTCTCCAGCATTTATGTTTGTAGATTTTTTGATGATGGCCATTCTGACCAGTGTGAGGTGATACCTCATGGTAGTTTTGATTTGCATTTCTCTAATAATGAGCTATGTTGATCATTTTTTCACATGTTTATTAACATTTGTATGTCTTTGGAGAAATGTCTGTTTAGGCCCTCTGCCCATTTTCTGATTGGGCTGTTTGTTTTCCTGTTGTTGAGCTGTATGAGCTGCCTATATACTGAGATTAATCCTTTATCAGTTGTTTCATTTGTGATTATATTCTCCCATTTTGAGGGTTGTCTCTTATTTATTGTTTCTTTTGCTGTTCAAAAGTTTTTAAGTTTAATTAAGTCCCATTTGTTTATTTTAATTTCTGTTACTCTAGAAAATGGGTCAAGGAGGATCTTGCTGTGGTATTTGTCAAAAAGAACTGCCTGTGTTTTCCTCTAAGAACTTTATAGTTTCTGGCCTTACATTTAAGTTTTTCATCCATTTTGAGTTTATTTTTTTATATGGTGTTAGGAAGTGTTCTAGTTTCATTCTTTTACATGTAGCTATCCAGTTTTCCCAGCACCACTTATTGAAGAGGCTATCTTTTCTCCATTGTATATTCTTGCCTTCTTTGTCAAAGATAAGGTGCCCATAGAAGCACGGGTTTATCTTTGGGCTTTCTATCTTTTCCCATTAATCTATATTTCTGTTTTATTTTGTCAGCACCATGCTGTCTTGAGGACTGTGTTGCAGCACTATTTACAATAGCTAGGACATGTGCTGTGCTGTGCTTAGTCACTCAGTTGTTTCCAACTCTTTGCCACCCCAAGGACTGTAGCCTACCAGGCTCCTCTATTCATGGGGCTTCTCCAGGCAAGACTACTGGAGACTACTACTACTTCCCTTCCTCCAGGTAATCTTCCTGAAGCCAGGTCTGTCATATTTCACACAGATTCTTTATCATATGAGCTGCCAGGGAAGATCAGGGATGCTGGAGTAGGTAGGATACCCCTTCTCCAGAGGATCTTCTTGACCCAGGAATTGAACCAGGATCTACTACATTGCAAGTAGATTCTTTACCAGCTGAGCTACCAGGGAAACCCAGTTAGGACATGGCAGTAACCTAAATGTTCATCAATAGATGAATGGAAAAAGAAGTTATGGTACATATATACAATGGAATTTTACTCAGCCATGGAAAAGAACACGTTAGAGTCAGTCGTAATGAGGTGAACAGACCTAGAGCCTGTTATACAGAGTGAAGAAAGTCAGAAAGAGAAAAATATTGTATTTAACATATACATATGAATCTAGACAAATCCATACTGATGAACCTATATGCAGGGAAGCAATAATAGAGATACACACATAGAGAATAGACTTGTGGACACAGTAGGGGAAGGAGAGTGTGGGGCAAATTGAGAGACTAGCATGGAAACATATACATTACTCTGTGTTAAATAGCCAATGGAAGATTTCTGTATGATACAGGGAGCTCAAATCAAGTGCTCTGTGACAACCATGAGGGATGGGATGGTGTAGGGGGTGGGAGGGAGGTTTAAGAAGGAGGGGACATATGTATAGCTATGACAGATTCATGTTAATGTATGTCAGAGATCAATACAATATTGAAAAGCAATTATATTCCAATTAAAAAGAAACAATTTTTATTTTATTTTATTTTATTTTGTTTTTTCATCTCAGGTGTACATGAGTTCCCAATCTTGAACCCCCCACCCCCCACCACCTCCCACTCCACATCAACTCTCTGGGTCATCCCCGTGCACCAGTCCCAAGCATCCTGTATCCTGAACCGAATATAGACCGACGATTTGTTTCCCACATGACAGCACACATGTTTCAGTGCCATTCTCCCAATCCTTCGCCCCCTCACCTCTCCCTCAAAGTCCAANTTTTTTTTTTTTTTTTTTTTTACTAATTGAGGCCTAATTTTGGGAAAAATGAAGTAAAACAGTGAATTCAGCAGACAGTTGAGACTAATGGTCCCTGAAGCAACCAACTATCTGTAATTTAGGAATTCTGCTTTTCAACTTGATGGCATTCCTGAAAATATTTTGGACAGAAATGGCAGAATCCATCATTCCCTCCTTATTGCATTACTTTACCTGAGATTACACTGTTATCTTCTCAAGTACTTGACCTGCTGAATTAGATGTTGGAGAATGTCTCTCAACTTCATTAGTAGGCCAATATCACATAGCTATTTACAATAAAAATAATAAGAATTAATTTGTGAATGATACATAAATGAATTATTTCTATAATTGTTAGCAGCTTTATTGGATATGGTTGATACACAGTGTGTTTTTGTTGTTGTTGTTGTCCAGTTGTTGTCATATCCCACTCTTTGTAACCCCATGGACTGCAGCACTCTAGGTTTCCCTGTCCTTCAATATCTCCTGGAGTTTCCTCAGATTCGCATATAGTGAATCGGTGATGCTATCTAACCATCTCATCCTCTGCCACCCCTTTCTCCTTTTGCCTTCAATCTTTTCCAACATCAGGGTCTTTTCCAGTGAGTTGGCTCTTCTCATCAGGTGACTAAAGTATTGCGGCTTCCATATCAGTCCTTCCAATGAATATTCAGGACTGATTTCCTTTAGGATTGATAGGTTTAATCTCCTTGCTGTCCAAAGCACTCTCAGGAATCTTCTCTAGCACTACAATTGAAAAGCATCAATTCTCTAGCACTCAACCTCCTTTATGATCCACCTCTCACATCCAGACATAACTCCTGGAAATACCATAGCTTTCACTAGGACCTTTATTGACAGATGTGTTTGCTTTTTAATACACTATCTAGGTTTGTCATAGCTTTCCTTCCAAGGAGAATGCATCTTTTAATTTCATGGCTGCAGTCACCATCTGCAGTGATTTTGGAGCGCAAGAAAATAAAATCTGTCACTGCTTCTACTTTTTTTTCTATTTGTCATAAAATGTTGGGACCAGATGCCATGATCTTAGTTCTTTGAATTAAGCCAGCTTTTTCGCTCTTGTCTTTCACCCTTATCAGGAGGCTTTTTAGTTCCTCTTCACTTTATGCCATTAGAATGATATCATCTGCATATCTGACGTGCTTGATATTTCTACCTGCAGTTTTGATTCCAGCTTGTGATTCATCCAGTGTGGCATTTTGCATGATGTACTATGCATAGAAGTTAAATAAACAGGGTGTCAATATACAGCCTTTTGGTACTGCTTTCCCACTTTTGGACAAGTCATTTGTTCCATATAAGGTTCTAACTGTTGTTCTTTCACTCGAATACAGGTTTCTCAGGAGATACATAAGGTTGTCTGATTTTTTTTTTTTTTTTGAGAACTTTCCACAGTTTGCTGTGTTCCACACAGGCAAAGGCTTTCATGTAGTTAATGGAGAAGAAGTAGAAGTTTTTCTGGAATTCCTTTTGCTTTCCTATGATCAAACAAATCTTGGAAATTTGATCCCTGGTTCCTCTGCCTTTTCTAAACCCAGCTCATACATATGGAAGTTCTCGGTTCATGTACTGTTGAAGTCCAGCTTGAAGGATTTTGAGTATAAACTTACTGAAGTGAAAAGTGAAAATGAAAGTCACTCAGTCATGTCTGACTCTTTGTGACCCTATGGACTATACTGTCCATGGAATTCTCCAGCCCAGAATACTGGAGTGGGTAGCCTTTCCCTTTCCCAGGGGATATTCCCAACCCAGGGATCAAACCCAGGTCTCCAGCTTTGCAGGTGGATTCTTTACCAGCTGAGCCACAAGAGAAGCCTAAGAATATTTGGAGTGAGTAGCCTATCCCTTCTCCAGTGGATCTTCTCAACGCAAGAATCGAACTGGAGTCTCCTGCATTGCAGGCAGATTCTTTATCAGCTGAGCTAGCATGTAGAATAAATGCAATTGTCCTATAGTTTGATCATTCTTTAGTATTGCACTTCTTTGGGATTGGAATGAAAATGGACCTTTTCCAGTCCTATGGCCACTGCTGAGTTTTCCAAATTTGCTGATATATTGAGTGTGATACTTTCACAGCATCATGTTTTAGGATTTTAAATAGCTCAGCTGGAATTTCTTCACTTTCATTAGCTCTGTTCATAAGTAACACTTCCTAAGGCCCACTTGACTTCACACTCCAGATTGTCTGGCTCTAGGTGAGTGACCACACCATCATGTTTAAGTCGGACATTAAGATCTTTTTTGTGTAATTCTTTTGTGTATTCTTGCCACCTCTTCTTAATCTTTTCTGCTTCTCTTTGGTCTTTACCATTTCTGTCCTTTATTGTACCTGTTCTGGCATTAAATATTTCCTTGATATCTCCAGTTTTCTTCAAGAAATTTCTAGTCTTTCCCATTCTGTGTTTTCTTCAACTTGTTTGCATTGTTCCTTAAAGAAGGTCTTTTTTGTCTCTCCTTGCTAGTCTCTGACACTGCATTCAGTTGGGTATGTCTTTCTCCTTTGCCTTTCACTTCTCTTCCTTCCTCACCTATTTGTAAAGCCTCTTGAGACCACTGCTTTGTCTTCTTGCATTTCTTTTCCTTTGGGATGATTATGATCCCTGCCTCCTGCACAATGTTATGAATCCCTGTCTATAGTTCTTCAGCCACTCTGTCTATCAGATGTAATCCCTTGAGTCTATGTGTCACCTCCATTGTATGATCATAAGTGATTTAAGTTAGACTATGCCTTTATGACCTAGTGGTTTTCCCTACTTTCTTCAATTGAAGCCTGGATTTTGCAACCACAGTCAGCTCCAGGTCTTTTTTTTTTGCTGACCATGTAGAGGTTTTCCATCTTTGGCTGCAAAATATATTATCAATCTGATACACAATAGACTGCACTTATTTGTAGTATACAGTTTCATAACTTTTTATATATGTACAAGTCATAATGCCATTATCACAAGTAAATTAATATTTCCAACACCCCCCAAAGTGTCTTTTTATAATACTGCTTTCCATCCCTTTGTGCTCTCCCCCATCCCAGGCAACCACTGATTACTTTCTGTCACTTTGACATTTTTTTTTTAATAACACTTTCTGTCATAGTTTGCTTTCTCTAGAATTTTGTATAAATGGAATCACACAGTATGCACTTTATTTATTTATTTTTGCTTTGTTCACTATCACTCATGCTATTATGTGAATTAATATTTCCCTATTGCTGAATATTATATTCCATTGTTTAGATATGACATAATTTCTTTATATGTTGATCTGATGATAATGAACATTTACATTGTTTCAATTTTTGGCTATAAAATTAAAGCTACTTTGATCACTGTGGACAACTCTTTGTATGAACATGTGTTCTCATTTCTTTTAGATAAATATCTAGAGGTAGAATATTTGGGTCAAGGTTTTTGCTGAACTTTTAAAGAACTCTCTGTTAAAAAAAAGATCAAAGGTCAATAAATAAATAAACAAAAAAAACAAAGTACTTGTACAATTGAACATTCTTGCCAATAGCCTATGAGAATTCCAGTTCCTCCATATGTGCACCGACATTTCAAATGGTCAGACTCTTAAATTGTAGACACTCTAATAAATTTGTAATAGTATCACATTGTGTTTTTTAACAGACTATTTTTTGGAGTGGGCTTCCTTGGTGGCTTACCATTTAAAAACCTGCTTGGAATGAAGGAGATATGGGTTTGATCCCTGGGTCAGGAAATCCGCTGGAGAAGGAAATGGCAACCCACTCTAGCATTCTTGCCTGTGAAATCCCATGAACAGAAGAGACTGGCGGGCTGCAATGCATGTGGTTGCTAAAAGAGTTAGACATGACTAAATAACTAAGCTATAACAATTTTTAAGAGTAATTTGGATTCACAGCAAAATTGGCCAGAAAATATAGACAGTTCCCTCCTCCTCCCCTCCAAATTCCCCTGTTATGAATGTTCCTGAACAAAGTAGTACATTCATAATAATTAATGAATTTTTTGACATGTCATTATCACCCAAAGTTCATAATTTGTGTTACAGTCTGCCTTTGCTGTTGTATATTCTATGAGTTTAAACAAACATATAATGAGTTAAATGATATGCATTTGTCATTATCATTATTGTGGCTTTTCATGCAAGATATTTTTTACTGTTCTAAAACTTGTCTGTACTCTCCCCAACTCCCAAGCCCTAGAAATCACTGATGTTTTTACTTTTTCCATAGTTTTAGAGACATATACACACATCTTTTTCTAGGATATCATATAGTTAGAATCCACCTAAATGTAGCCTCTTCAGATTGACTTATTCTACTTAATAGTATTCATATACATTTCCTCCATGTCTTTTTATGTCTTGGTACTTCATTTTTTTCTAACACTGAATAATGTCCCAATATCTGGCTGTCTCACAGTTTATTCACTCATTTATTGAAGGGCATCTGGTTGCCTCCAAGTTTTGGCAAGTCTGAGTAAACCTGCTTATTGTGGTTTTAATGTCTTTTACTCGATGAATTATGCTGAATACTAATTATGATTTTTCCATTGTATATTTTTTGTTCATGTGTTTGTTTAAACATTGCCCTTTTAAAACAACTTTATTGAAGCATTAGTGAGTGAGTGTGGAGAAGGCAATGGCACTCCACTCCAGTACTCTTGCCTGGAAAATCCATGGACTGAGGAGCCTGGTAGGCTGCAGTTCATGGGGTCACTAAGAGTCGGACACGACTGAAGTGACTTAGCAGCAGCAGCAGCAGCAGTGAGTGAGTGATAGTCACTCAGTCGTGTGTGATTCTTTGTGACCTCATGGACTGTAGCTTACCAGGCTCCTCTGGTCGTGGAATTCTCCAGGCAAGAATACTGGAGTAGGTTGTCCTTTCCCTCTCCATTATTGAAGTATAATATAACATAAAATTCACCTATTTTAGCTATATTGTTTAGTGAAAAAGAGTAGTGCAGTGATCATCCAGACAGAATTCCAGCACATTTTTATCATTCCCCACTGTTTCTTCGTATCCAGTGGCAGCTGATTGCTATTCTCGTTTCCAGTCCCAGAATCTGTTCCCATCCCCAGTTCTGCTAAATGCCAAATGGTTTTGCTTTGTCTAGGAATTTTTATGTAAACTGATTTATAAATTAGATACTTTTATCCTCTTGCTTCTTAGCATAGTATTTTTGAGCTTTATGGATGTTGTATCATATATTATTCCTTTTTATTTCTTTAAAGTTTTACATTATATACATATCTGTTTATCATTTAAGCAGTTATTATTCTTTTGGAAAGATTCTAATTTCAGCTATTTTGAATAATGTTGCTATGAGGATAAATAGAAAAGTCTTTGTTTGGTTATATAATTCCAACATTTTTAGATAAATAGGAGAGGTTCTTGGTTCATATACTAAGTATATGTTTATCATTTTTTTAAAAAGCTTATTTTCCAAAATGACTGCACCACTTTATATTCCCACCAGTAATGTGTAAGTGTACTGATTTCTCTGTCTCATTGAGAACACCTGGTCTTGACTGTCTATATGATTGTCATCATTCTAAAGAGTGTGAAATGATATTTCATTGTAATTTTAATTTACATTTCCATAATGATTAATGATGTTGAACATTCTTTCATATTCTTTTAAGTCATCCAAAGATCTTATATTATGAAAAGTCTATTCAAATTGCATGCCTATTTTATAAATTTACTAGTAATAGTGTATAATTGATTTTATATGTGTATGGGCTCAGTTTGCTAATATTGCATTAAGCATTCCTGTGTCTAGGTGTATTAAGGATACCATTCTCTAGTATCTGACTTTGTAGAATGAACCTGAAAGTGTTCTTTCCTACTATATTTTGCCAAAAGTGTTTATGTAGGTTTGGTGTTACTTCTTTAGCTATTTAAGAAAAATCACTAGTGATAATCAAGGCTTTAATTTTACTTATGGAAACATTTTAATTACTAATCCAGTTTCTTTACTTGTTGTAAGTTTGTTGATGTTTTTATTTTTTCTTGTACCATTTATAGTAATTTTGACTTTTCTAACCATTTGCCCATGTTTTTAGCTTTCTAATTTGTTGGCATACAGTTGTTTGTATTAATCCCTAATAATCTTTTAATTTGTGCAGTGTCTATAATGATGCCCTATACACTTCAGTTTCTGTGTTAATTTTCTTCTTTACATTTTTTCTAGGAGAATATAGCTAAATGTTTATAAATTTTCTTCATATATTCAAAGAACCAGCTTTTGGTCTTATTAATATTCTTTTGATTTTTGTTGATTTTCTCAAATACTTAAAATATATTTAGACTTTAAAAAATATCTTGGTATGTGATCTGTCCTGGAGAATAATTTACATGATTTTTAAAAGAATATATATTCAAATACGATTGGGTGTAAAGTATTCTGAAATTTCACTTAAGACAAGTTGATTGATAGTGTTCTTTGAGATTCCTATATTTTTTTTCTGATTTTCTTTCTGGTTGTCTTCTTAACTGTTGAGAGGGCAATAATGAAATCTATAACAATAGTTGAA
This sequence comes from Neotragus moschatus, assembly GCA_006410615.1. Classification (NCBI taxonomy): domain Eukaryota; kingdom Metazoa; phylum Chordata; class Mammalia; order Artiodactyla; family Bovidae; genus Neotragus; species Neotragus moschatus. Next base: position 424,505 of record SJYA01001456.1, read on the forward strand.
TTGTTTATTTCTCATTTTATCTTTTATCTTTAATTTGATAACATTAATTTAGGAGCAAAAGAAAAAAATCTCCTATCGGATAGTGTGAACAGATGCTACCATATTCACTGTTTCACTAAAACCTTGTGTGGTCACTAAGTCGTGTCCAACTGTTTGTGATCCCAGGGACTGCAGCATGCGAGGCTTCCCCGTCCTTCACTGTCTCATGGAGTTTGCTCATACACATGTCTGTTGAGTTCGTGATACCATCCAGCTATCCCATTCTCACACCCTTCTCTTCCTGCCCTCAATATTTCCCTCCCATCTTGGTCTTTTCTAATGAGTCATCTCTTTGCATCAGGTGGCCAAAATTTTGAAGCTTTAGCATCAGTCCTTTCAATGAATATTCAGGATGGATTTCCTTTAGGGTGACTAGTTTAGGCTCCTTGCAGTCTAGGGGACTCTCGAGAGTTTAGTCCAGCAACACAATTAGCCCTCAGCCTTCTTTATGGTCTGACACTCACATCCATACATGACTACTGGAAAAACCTTACCTTAGACTGTATGGACCTTTGTTAACAAAGTGATGTGTCTACTTTTCAATATGCTGTTTAGGTTTTTCATAGCTTTTCTTTTAAGGAGTATATTTCCTTTAATTTCATGGCTGTAGTCACTGTCCACAGTGATTTTGGAGCCCAAGAAAAAAATATTTGCCACTATTTCCTTTGTTTCCCTATCTATTTGCCATGAAGTGATGGGACCAAATGCCATAATCTTAGTTTTTTTAATGTTGGATTCTAAGTCAGTTTATTAACTCTCTGTTACCTTCATCAGGAGGCTCTTCAGTCCCTCTTCACTTTCTGCCTATAGGGTAGGCACTATCATCTGCATATCTAAGGTTGTTGATATTTCTCCTGGGAATCTTTATTCTCCTGGGAATCTTTATTACAGTTTAGTATATATAATCTATCTCAGTATATATAAATTTGAAAGTGAATGCAGAACTATATGAGAGAAGAGGACAGATTATCTAAATTGTGAGGACTTCAGTATAAACTGTCAACCAGTCATGAAGCTGATCAGTTCAGTTCAGTCGCTCAATCATGTCTGACTCTTTGCGACCCCATAGATTGCAGCACAGCAGGCCTCGCTGTCCATCACCAACTTGCGGAGCTTGGACAAACTCATATCCATTGATTTGATGATGTTATTCAACAATCTCATCCTCTTTTGAACCCTTCTCCTCCTGCCTTCAATCTTTCCCAGCATCAGGGTCTTTTCCAGTGAGTCAGGTCTTCACATCAGGTGGCCAAAGTTTTAGAGTTTCAGCTTCAGCATCAGTCGTTCCAGTGAACATTCACCACTGACTTCATTTAGGACTGACTGGTTTGATCTCCTTGCAATCCAAGGGACCCTAAAGAATCTTCTCCAACACCACAGTTCAAAAGCATCAATTCTTTGGCACTCTGCTTTCTTTATACTCCAATTCCCACATCCATACATGACTACTGGAAAAACCATAGCTTTGATTAGATGGGCCTTTGTTGGTGAAGTAATGTCTATGCTTTTTAATATGCTGTCTAGGTTAGTCATAACTTTTCTTACAAGAAGCAAGCATCTTTTAATTTCATGGCTGCAGTCACCATCTGCAGTGGTTTTGGAGCCACCTTCCCTCTAAAAAAAATGAAGTCTGTCACTGTTTCCATCATTTCCTCATCTATTTGCCATGAAGTAATGGGACTAGATGCCATGATCTTAGTTTTCTGAAAGTCGAGTTTTAAGCCAACTTTTTCACTCTCCTCTTTCATCAAGAGGCTCTTTAGGTCTTCTTCATTTTTTGCAATAAGGGTTGTCATCTGCATATTTGAGGTTATTTATATTTCTTCTGACAATATTGATTTCAGCTTCTGCTTCCTCCAGCCCAGCATTTCACATGAGGTACTCTGCATATACGTTAAATAAGCAGGGTGACAGTATACAGTCTTGATGTACTCCTTTCCTGATTTGGAACTAGTCTGTTGTACCATGTCCTGTTTTAGCTGTTGCTTCTTGACCTGCATTACAGATTTCTCAGAAGGCAGGTAAGGTGGTCTGGTATTCCCATCTCTTAAAGAACTTTTCCACAGTTTGTTGTGATCTACACAGTCAAAGGCTTTGGCATACTCAGTAAAGCAGAAGTAGATGTTTTATAGAACTCTCTGGCTTTTTCGATGATCCAGCAGATGGTGGCAATTTGATCTCCTGTTCCTCTGCCTTTTCTAAAACCAGCTTGAACATCTGGAAATTCACGGTTCATGTATTGCTGAAGCCTGGCTTGGAGAATTTAGATCAATTCTTTACTAGCATGTGAGATAAGTGCAATTGTGAAGTAGTTTGAACATTCTTTGGCATTGCCTTTCTTTGGAATTGGAATGAAAACTGTCCTTTTCCAGTCCTGTGGCCACTACTGAGTTTTCCAAATTTGTTGGCATATTGAGTGCAGTACTCTGACAGCATCATCTTTTAGGATTTGAAATTACTCAACTGAAATTCCATCATCTCCACTAACTTTGTTCATTATGATGCCTCCTAAGGCCCACTTCACTTCACATTCCAGGATGTCTGGCTCTAGTTGAGTGATCACACAATCATGGTTATCTGGTTTGTGAAGATCTTTTTTGTATAGCTCTTCTGTGTATCTTGCCACCTCTTAATATCTTCTGCTTCTGTTAGGTCCTTACAATTTCTTTCCTTTGTTGTGCCCGTATTTGCATGAAATGTTGCCTTGGAATCTTTACTTTTCTTGAAGAGATGTCTGCTGCTGCTGCTGCTGCTAAATCGCTTCAGTCATGTCTGACTCTGTGTGACCCCATAGACGGCAGCCCACCAGGCTCCCCCGTCCCTGGAATTCTCTAGGCAAGAAACTGGAGTGGGTTGCCATTTCCTTCTCCAATGCATGAAAGTGAAAAGTGAAAGTGAAGTCTCTCAGTCGTGTCCAACTCTTCGCAACCCCACGGACTGCAATCCACCAGGCTCCTCTGTCCATGGGATTTTCCCAGCAAAAGTACTGGAGTGGGGTGCCATTGCCTTCTCCAGAGATCTCTAGTCTTTCCTATTCTGTTGTTTTCCTCTATTTCTTTGCATTGATCGCTGAAGAAGGCTTTTTAAAATCTCTTCTTGCTATTCTTTAGAATTCTGCATTCCAATGGGTATATATTTACTTTTGTCCTTTGCCTTTAGCTTCTCTTTTTTTCACAGCTATTGTAAGGCTTCCTCAGACAACCCTTTTGCCTTTTTGTATTTCTTTTTCTTGAGGATGGTCTTAATCTCTGCCTCCTGCACAGTATCACAAACCTCCGTCCTTAGTTCTTCAGGCACTCTCTCTATCATATCTAATCCCTGAATCTGTTTGTCACTTCCACTGTATGCAAATATATATTAAATCATAAGGTATTTGATTTATGTCATACCTGAATGGTCTAGTGGTTTTCCCTACTTTCTTCAATTTAAGTCTGAATTTGGCAATAAAGAATTCATGATCTGAGCCACAGTCAGCTCCTGGCCTCATTTTTGCTGACTGTATAGACCTTTTCCATCGTTGACTGCAAAGAATATAATCAATCTGATTTCGGTATTAAGCATCTGGTGATGTCCTTGGGTAGAGTCTTCTCTTGTTTTGTTGGAAGAAGGTGTTTGGTATGACTAATGTGTTCTCTTGACAAAAATCTTTTAGCCTTTCCCCTGCTTCATTTTGTATTCCAAAGCCAAATGTGCCTGTTACTCCAAATATATCTTGACTTCCTATTTTTGCATTCCAGTCCCTTATAATGAAAAGGACATCTCTTTTGATTGTTAGTTCTAGAAGGTCCTGTAGGTCTCATAGAACCATTTAACTTCAGCTTCTTCAGCTTTTCTGGTTGGAGCATGGACTTGGATACTGTATATTGAATGGTTTGATGGAATTGAAAAGATATCATTCTGTTGTTTTTAAGATTGCACCTTGTACTGCATCTCAGACTCTTTTGTTAACTATGATGGTTACCTCATTTCTTCTAAAGAATTCTTGCACACAGTCATAGATTCAATGGTCTACTGAATTAATTTCACCCTTTCCAGTCCATTGTAGTTCACTGGTTCCTAAAATGTCAATAATCACTCTTGCCATCTCTTGTATGACCACTTCCAATTTACTTGGATTCATGGACCTAACATTCCAGGTTCCTATTCAATATTGTTCTTTACAGTGTCAGACTTTACTTCTGTCACCCATCACATCCACAACAGGGTGTTGTTTTCGCTTTGGCTGCAAGGAGTAAAAATGTGTCAAATTTTAATTATTTATTGAGACTATTAAGAAACAGGCAAAAGTAATGGTTTCTTTTAAAATATCAATTTTAGAGAAGAATCCTAGAAAATTTATTCAAAGGGAAATGGCAGATTACTGAAAGGAAAAATAGTCACCTGAATTCTGAAATCAGTGTTTACTATCCTATTATTTGGAATATATTTGTAACCCGGCGGGCTATAGTCCACGGGGTTGCAGAGTCAAATAAAACTGAGTAGCTATGCACATACATTATCAAGGGCTTTCCTGGTGGCTCAGACAATCTGTCTCCATTGCAGGAGACTTGGGTTCCAGTTCAGGAAGATCCATGGAGAAGGGAATGCAACCCACTCCAGTATTCTTGCTGGAAAATTCCATGGACAGAGAAGCCTGACAATCTATAGTTCATGGGTCACAAAGGAGTTGGACATGAGTAACTGACTAACATTTTCACTTCATACATTATCCACAATCTTTATTGCTAGAGAAAACTGATTATCACTTATCACTATGACGAACAAAGCATGCTCTGAATTTTTGTTTCCTAGACAAGAGGATAAATTAGTAAAAAAAATTCACAGAGTGGTATCATGTATTTAAAAGGCAAAGTTCATTGTGAATAATACGTAAGCACAGACTGCAGCCATGAAATTAAAAGACGCTTACTCCTTGGAAGAAAAGTTATGGCCAACCTAGATAGCATATTCAAAAGCAGAGACATTACTTTGCTGACTAAGGTCCATCTAGTCAAGGCTATGGTTTTTCCTGTGATCATGTATGGATGTGAGAGTTGGACTGTGAAGAAGGCTGAGCACTGGAGAATTGATGCTTTTGAACTGTGGTGTTGGAGAAGACTCTTGAGAGTCCCTTGGACTACAAGGAGATCCAACCAGCCCATTCTAAAGGAGATCAGCCCTGGGATTTCTTTAGAAGGAATGACGTTAAAGCTGAAACTCCAGTACTTTGGCCACCTCATGTGAAGAGTTGACTCATTGGGAAAGACTCTGATGCTGGGAGGGATTGGGGGCAGGGGGAGAAGGGGACAACGGAGGATGAGCTGGCTTGATGGCATTACTGACTCGATGGATGAACTCCGGGAGTTGGTGATGGACAGGGAGGCCTGGCGTGCTGCGGTTCATGGGGTTGCAAAGAGTCGGACAAGACTGAGTGACTGAAATGAACTGAACTGAACTGAACCATAAGTAAGGCAGAGCAAATGTATATCCATGTATGAATGCTTAAGACAAGCTCCATTGTCATTAGGAAAGAATCTTCAGTTCCAGTTAATCTGGCATATCAATATTATTCAAGGCTTATGGTCATTATTGGTTTAAGATGTGAGTCACTGCAAACTCACAGATGTTTTTCAGTTTTAGCTGGTTAGAATTAGTTTTAGTAAGTTAGAACACATGATTTTGATATCTCTTTAGGCAAGTTCTGCTGCATGTAGAAAGTTCTTTAACAGTCCTTGGCTTCTTATATTGATAAATGGAAGATGGCTACAAAAACAAGTTTCCTCTCCTGGTGTTGGGTACCTATTTCGCACAATTCCATTGTCCTTATTAGAGTTGGTTTAATCTTCTTTTAGTATAGAATCATCTAATGTGTAAATGTAGATGTTAAGTGTGCATAACATTTTAAACACTGATAAAATTGACAAGAGCCATCACTAGGAACAAAGATAGACTTGGCATAACTAATATTTGTGGAGCAAATCTCTCAACCATCTGCTCCATTAGACTAAATCTCATGGTCCTACTTATCCCACCTTGGCCATTTTCCTCCCCTGCTGGGAGCCAGCGTGGGAATCCCACCCGTGAAACGGTCACGTGGCAGAAATCCGATGGGCAAGGCGATTCGGATTTCAGAGATTCCCCCTGAGTTTCCCTGAGCATCTACACCCCCAAAATAAGGAAACCCAAATATACCTGCTGCCAGGAGCCAGCATGAAGATNTCCTACTACACTATTTCTTCCTAATCTAATCTTCTATTAATAAATAAATACTTCTAAGACGCCAATGCCGTCCACGCTTCGAATTTCCTGGACCTGCTGGGGCTAGACCCCGGCACTCCCCCTCACCCCCAGTGTTAACATCTAGTATAATCATACTATATTCTTCAAAATAAAATATTAATATTGGCACAATGTGCTGCTGCTGTTGCTGCTAAGTCGCTTCAGTCATGTCCAACTCTGTGCGACCCCATAGACAGCAGCCCACCAGGCTCCGCTGTCCCTAGGATTCTCTAGGCAAGAACACTGGAGTGGGTTGCCATTTCCTTCTCCAATGTATGAAAGTGAAAAGTGAAAGGGAAGTTGTTCAGTCGTGTCTGACTCTTCGCGACCCCATGGACTACAACCTACCAGGCTCCTCTGTCCATGGGATTTTCCAGGCAAGAGTACTGGAGTGGGGTGCCATTGCCTTAATTAAGTAAAATGTAAACTTTATTTGGATTTCACAAAGTTTTCTACTAATGTATTTTTTATGGTCCTCATTCTAAATCAAGATACACGCTTCCTTATTCTCTTCCAGTTTCTGATAGTTCCTGAGTCTCTGTTTTCATGGTTTTTACACTTTTGAAGGGTACTAATCAGGTTGAAGAATCTGCTTCAGCTGGAGTTTGTCTGATTTTTTCGCGTGCTTAAACTGGGATTATGAATTTGCAGGAAAATGTTCACAAAGACACAGTGTTCTTTTCCTTATTTCATACCACAGGATGCATGGCATCAGCATCATTTATTGACAGTGTTGCCTTTGATCATTTGGGTAAGGTAGTATCTGCCAAGATTCTTCCTGTAAAGTTTCTTTTGTCCTTTACCCATACACACCTTAAACTTTACCCTATTAATCTTGTCTATAGCGATTATTGGAGAAACAATGGCACCCCACTCCGGCACTCTTGCCTGGAAAATCCCACAGACAGAGGAGCCTAGTTGGCTGCAGTCCTGGGGGTCGCTAAGAGTCAGACACGACTAAACGACTTCCCTTTCACTTTTCACTTTCATGCACTGGAGAAGGAAATGGCAACCCACTCCAGTGTTCTTGCCTGGAGAATCCCAGGGACAGCGGAGCCTGGTGGGCTGCCGTCTATGGGGTCGCACAGAGTTGGACATGACTGAAGCTATTAGCAGCAGCAGCAGCAGCAGCAGCATAGCGATTATTGCTGTGCTATTCTAATGACATTTTCTATTTCCTTTATCCCTTGTACACTTATTATTTGGAATTCTTCTGTAAGAAAGCTATGCCCTTCCATCATCATTTGTTTATTAAAATATTATTTATATCAATATGCACGCATGGGTACTTATTTGACTCTCTGTGTTATAAGCTTATGCTTATATTATTTTCTGTGTTGCCCTTATCCATCATCATTCCATTTGATAATTGGGTGCTCTTTCAGGATGGTTCCTTGTTTCTTTTATCCTTTGTACATACCCCTATACTTTGTTTTATTGCTATTTGTGTGTGAGAGTGTGTGTTTTTGTGTGTATAGATATATTATGTGTATGTCTGTGTGGAAACACTTCCTTACTTTTATGGAACTATACGCATTTGACTTGTTTTTGGCTTGTCATGTAGCATTTATTCTGGTGCAGCTAAAGGTGTTAGCTACCAAGTAAATGCCACATTTGTCTAGCAATATAGCTGCCAGTAAATTAAGGTCCTTTTGTTGAGCTTGTATTGCGGTAACACTTTTATTTGTGATGATTGTTCTGGTAATAAAAATATTTTGTTTGCCACATTGTAGTTGGAAAACATTATTTGTAACTCCTATTGAGATCTCTGCACTTTGTTGGGCATGTAAGTGTTAAATATTTATGAGGCCATTTTAGATATTACTAGAAAGTAGAGTTNTATTAGCAGCAGCAGCAGCAGCAGCAGCATAGCGATTATTGCTGTGCTATTCTAATGACATTTTCTATTTCCTTTATCCCTTGTACACTTATTATTTGGAATTCTTCTGTAAGAAAGCTATGCCCTTCCATCATCATTTGTTTATTAAAATATTATTTATATCAATATGCACGCATGGGTACTTATTTGACTCTCTGTGTTATAAGCTTATGCTTATATTATTTTCTGTGTTGCCCTTATCCATCATCATTCCATTTGATAATTGGGTGCTCTTTCAGGATGGTTCCTTGTTTCTTTTATCCTTTGTACATACCCCTATACTTTGTTTTATTGCTATTTGTGTGTGAGAGTGTGTGTTTTTGTGTGTATAGATATATTATGTGTATGTCTGTGTGGAAACACTTCCTTACTTTTATGGAACTATACGCATTTGACTTGTTTTTGGCTTGTCATGTAGCATTTATTCTGGTGCAGCTAAAGGTGTTAGCTACCAAGTAAATGCCACATTTGTCTAGCAATATAGCTGCCAGTAAATTAAGGTCCTTTTGTTGAGCTTGTATTGCGGTAACACTTTTATTTGTGATGATTGTTCTGGTAATAAAAATATTTTGTTTGCCACATTGTAGTTGGAAAACATTATTTGTAACTCCTATTGAGATCTCTGCACTTTGTTGGGCATGTAAGTGTTAAATATTTATGAGGCCATTTTAGATATTACTAGAAAGTAGAGTTTTAAGTTTCAAAATAGGGTATAATATCATTTCTCATTGGCAAAATCCCTTCTTTCTCTAATATGCACATTGTATAGCAATTATACCCCTGTGTGTGTATATATATATATGTATTATACATTGAACTTTATTTTAATAAGGAATGCCTTCTAAATCCTACTCTATATGTCATTTCCAAATTGTTGTTGTTTTTTTAATATTACTTAAAAATTTTTGGACTTCAGTGACTAACAGTTTTCTACCCCTGACTACATTCATACTGTCTCTGTATATCTCTTTAAACTTTCTTTTGTCATATGTTAATGCTTGCTCTGTATTGAACATGGGGACTTTATGCTCAAATACATCTATATCTATCTATCTTTATGTATGTATGTGTTACATACATACATATATGTATATGTGTGTATGTATGTGTTACATCATTCATATATATATATATGTATATACACACACACATATATATATACACACACACACACAAAATCAGGAGGACCTTAACAGGAAAAAATATGGTTTATCTTATAAGAATGCTTATCAGGTATCTGGAATATATATAGTAAAAGTATTTCTTTAGTTATATGATGGAAAATAATCTCTTTTCAGGAATTTCTAAGTAATATATATTTGAATAAAGAGGGACTCTAGCCTAGCCAAGTGGACACATTTAAAAAGTCATCACAGCAATTAAATTATTTGATAGTTCAGCCTCTCCTTATCTTACATGTTTTGACTTTAATTCTAGCATTTACAAGGAAAAAAAAAGATAATCTGAATATTTAAAACATTAAATTTTTGTCCCAAATCATTGAATTTTTGTTTTAAAATTATATGAGCATATATTACTCTCTTCAGACCATTCAGCACTGGAACTAGATTTATAATTACTGGATATTTAGAAATGTTAAATTTTCTCAAAGGGATATCATTAGCTTTGAGCATATGTACGTGTGTGTTTATATATATATATATATATGTGTGTGTGTGTGTGTATATATATATATGATGTAACACTAACCCCTGAATCTAAGGCTGATTTAGGTGTTTTAAAAGTTGTACATAAGTTTACGTGCCTCCTAAAGTGTGATTGAGAGAGCATTGTAACAGATAATTTTTTTAAAGGAAGTAAGAAAAAGTTTATACTTGCTTGAAAATAGTGTATGGAACCAATCATGAATAGAGACACAGCAAATACTTTGATACAAGTTTCCTTTAACTATTTGAAGGTGACTTTCCAAAGCAGCTTCCAACCAAGGATCTCTAGTTTTCACTAAGAACGTTCACAGACATTACTCTGGTTCTCTAGCTAAAGTAATATCTGATCTGAATCTCTGACTAGAAGTTTATATGTAAAAGTAAGTGGGTTAAAGTCTCAATTAGAGACCACATTTCCATCACCTTGAAATTTCCTTTTTAAATTTCCTAACTCTAAGTTATCTATATCATGAATAGTTGAAGGTTTTTTTAAAAACCCAATTTCATAGACTCAAGACCAGGAACTGCAGAATCAGAATCCCTATAGCTGGATGCAGGAAATAAGTATGATAAAACAAGCACACTGGATATTTTCCTGTGTACTTTAATTTTGAAAACAAGTGCCTTTAAGAAAAAGTACTCCTTATCTTGAAGTCAAGTGAACACAACTTCACATGTGTAAACTTTTACAAAATACTTCTTTCTTCAGAATTCATTGACTAATTTTCAGGAAATTAAAAGAAACAAGAATCTTTTAAAAGTTCACATCACCTAGTTTAGATCATTCGAACTAATCACTCTGGAAAGGCTTCCTACCTCTCCTGTCAATTGAACAACTTATTTAAGGAGCTCTGTCAGATACAATCCTCTTTACTTCATTTTGTCCCCCGCTGATACCATCTTACAGGGGATTGCCAACACGCAGAGAGCCTGAGGGATCTAAAGTGAGATTACAAAAGCAAACCCTGAATACATGCTCTCTAGAAGGTAGACTCCTATAGGCTACAATATCAAATGTTTAGAAGTGAGTCAAACAAGAGTGACACCACCTTGTAACTATTTCCCTTTATGAGATACTCTTAATTCTGTGCCTCAGGAAAAGGTTCTCATGAACAGATTACAAGTGTTTAGAAATTTGTTAGAGATCATAGCAAGAAGCCATGCTGTGTTACACATTCTGCCGCCAAAATTCAAAGTCTGATTATGACCTAGAGATGGAACGATAATCAAATAGTGTCTTCTCCTACCCTGACCTCCATCAAATAATTGTTTTACTCTATTCTTGCAAAGGATCTTTTGAGAAGCGTTTAGATGCTATTTCTAGAACTGCAGAGCAAGGTAAACCCCTCATATGGAGATAAATGACCCAGATCTTTTGGTATTATGAATAGAGTTTAAGACTTAAACTAGAAACTCATTTGTTTTCTTGCAGTTTGAAGATTAAAGACAACTAATATGCTAACAGATAAAGACTTCATAATATAGCAGGCTGAGAAGTATATCCTATAAACTATGAAAGAATGAGATATAACTGAATTTTAAAATTCATCATTGCTTATTGCCTGCATATAAAGTAAACATGATGTGCTCCACTGGAAACTATGTCAATAACTAGACTTTTCTTCTCATTCTGTTACAGAACTCAAATCCTAGATGCTTATTCTTGGAAAATAATAGAGTCCTATCAAAGCCAGTCAGGCCGTGGTACCTGGAAAAATTCAATCTCATTTCTGATTAGGAAAAATGTACAGTAACTGAAACAAAACAAGCATGGGGTCCTTGATGTCTGTAGTTTATAAGTGAAAGTCCTCTCACTACCATCTCATATGTGAGGCTTTCAATGCTTCACCTGTTGAGCAGCCTTTAGAAGAGCTCACATACCAACTACTACTGTTAAGGAAATTCAATATTCGATTAAATTCAGTACTTTTTAAGACACTGTGAAAGACATAGCAGGCATAAAAATAATAAAGGTATGGCCTCAAGGAACTCATAAAATTGTGAAAGGAGACAAAGTAATTATGAAAATAATATAATACCACGTGCTAAATATTTCAAAAGAAGGGGAAAAGTATCATTGAGGTTCAAAGGCAGACTATGAGTCCCAAGACTTCCAAAGTGATCCTGGCTTTCTTAAGGTAACCAGGAAACTACTGACCTAGATAACAGTGAACACATGGGTGTTTAGAGTAAAGAGGACTTAAATATACTGATGCCAAGCAGTAGCACATCAATTTTGAGACTATTCCATCTGTTTAAACTTGGTGAAACAGTTTCTTAAATTATAGAGGCAGCAGAATTTAAAAGGATGTGACTAGCATGGCCCACAGTACTACACTAAGTGACCCAAGTTCATAACTTTATGAACTGTGAAGTTGAACTTATTACTTGTCTTAGGACCCTGATTTTCCACATCATTTAAAGGGTGAAACATTAGTACCTAATTTTTAGTACTGAATAAGATGCCTGAGTAAAGACATAGTGATTTCTAAGGTTTGTTTCAAATACTCAACTCATAAACAAGTGCATGCATACATGCGTGCATAAACATAGTCTTTAGAAAACTTGGAGTTTGCCATCTTAAATATTTGTTGGGCATCACATCTGTGAATTTGTTAATAGGAAAAATTGTTAATCTCAGAGGGAAGAAATATTAGAAAAATCTCAGCAAGAGATAAAGAATGAGGATACATTTTTCACCCTGGACCTGGCCACACATTCAAATGCCTATCATAGACTAATAAGTAATGTACAAGAGTAAGATAGGTCACAAATAAATATGTTTATTCACATTTTTGTCAAAATATGCAGTCTATGGGTCTGTTCTTTTTCCTCTTTTGACAGAGACATAAGTACAGATGCTATTTCTAAACTATTAGGTTGATGCAAAACTAATTGTGGTTTTACAGTGTTGAACTTTACCATTTGATACTGGAATACATTCTTAAATAAATGTGGTTATGTTATACATCATTTTAATATACAATTTCTTTATGTGTTTTTGCTAATGACTTATTACTTGCTCTTTATATTTATTTTAAACTATAGAAATACTGTTAGACAAAAGGCAAATTTGAGCAATTTTTAAATTCAAGTTAAAAATGGGTCATTAAACAGCAGAGACAACTTACAACATCAACAACACATTTGTCCCAAGAAGTGCTAATAAAGGAATAGTGGTGGTTCAAGAAGTTTTGCAAAGAAGGCGGGAGCATTGAAGATGAAAAGCATAGTGGCTGGCTATCAGAAGGTGATAATGACCAACTGAGAGCCATCATTGAAGCTAATCCTCTTACAACTACACGAGAAGTTGTCAAAGAACTCAGAATAAAATATTCTATGGTCATTTGTCATTTGAAGCAAATTGAAAAGATGAAAAATCTTGATAAGTGGGTGCCTTGATAAGTGGAGCTTACCAAAAAAATAATAATAATAATAATAAAATCATCCTTTTGAAGTGTTGTCTTCTCTTATTCTATGCAACAACAGTGAACAATTTCTCAATCAGATTGTGACATGAGTTGAAAAATATTTTTCATACAGCAACCTGGGATGACCAGCTCAGTGACTGGATCGAGAAGAAGCTCCAAAGCACTTCCCAAAGTCAAACTTGCACTAAAGAAATGTCGTGGTCACTGTTTGCTGGTCTGATCCACTACAACTGTCTGAATCCTGACACAATCATTACATCTGAGAAGTATGCTCAGCAAGTCGAAGAGATGCACAGAAAGCTGCAATGCCTGTAGCTGGCATTGGTCAACAGAAAGGGTCCAATTCTTCTCCATGACAATGCCCAACTGCATGTCACACAACCTATGCTTCAAGTTGAATGAATTGGGCTACCAAGTTTTGCCTCATCTGCCATATTCACCAGGCCTTTTGCCAACCAAATACCATTTCTTCAAGCATCTCTGCAACTTTTTACAGAGAAAATGCTTTCACAACAAGCTGGAGGCAAAAAGTGCTTTCCGTGAGTTTGTCAAATTCCAAAGCATGGATTTTTATGCTACAAGGATAAACCAACTTATTTCTTGTTGGCAAAAATGTGTTGATTGTAATGGTTCCTATTTTGATTAATAAAGGTATGTTTGAGCCTAGTTATAATGATTTAAAATTCATGGTCAAAAGCTTCAGCTACTTTTGTGAGAGTGTGAAAGTGTTAGTTGCTCAGTTGTGTGTGACTTTATAATACTTTGGACTGTAGCCCACTAGGTTCTCTGTTCATGGAATTCTCCAGGCAAAAAATATTGGAGTGGGTAGTCATTCCCTTCTCCAGGGGATCTTCCTGACCCAGATATCGAAACTGGGTCTCCAGAAATCCAGGCAGATGCTTTACCGTCTGAGCCACCCAGAAAGCTCCAGTGCTTTTGTATCAACCTAATAAGAGGAACATCAGAATGAGGACAACAATAGACGGCAACTGACACTCCACTGCAGTGTCATGAGGGTAGAAAACAAATAATGGAAGCTGATTTGGACAGTTTGTGTCCCTTCTAAAAAATAGTAGCTGCTGTTCAGATTTTAACAACTCTTGACATGGGGAAATTCAGAGCTGGTGTTAGTAGTTTTTGCAAGAGAAATTTAATGGATTCTTCAAAAATAAAAATTAGTTTAAATGTTGAGTAAAAACTAGCAAAACAAAAAAATACCCATTCACACTCATTCTGCTGCAAAAACATGTCTGTGAAATTGCCCATGTAATCTCTTCCTTAATGTTCTATTTGATATAACCATAATATGTACACTACTCTCTTGTCTATTTATATTAAAACCAAAGGCAAAAGATAGTTGGCATGCTCTTAGACTTTTCTTAGTGGTTAACTACTGTCATTGTTTACTCTCAGCCTTTCAGGTAGAAATCAAAGGAGCAGTGCTACACATCTGGTATCATTTCTGAAAAATTGGACATCATCTATAATTTAGACTGATAATTATAAACTCTAGCTCACATTAAACCTGCCCAAACTGTTTTTTTTTTTTTTTAATTTAGTTAGTTTCAAGTTGAAAGTACATTTGTTATTTTAAAACTTTGTAGAAAATTCTAATATATAGGCAGGGCTACCAATAACTGCCCTAGTTTGGACTTATCTTTTTACACATAAGGGAATTGAAGACATGAGGAAATAATACAGCTATAATAGCCATTATATAAACTTATTCCACTTGATGCCTGATGTATGCTAAGTGCCAATGTTAGTGTGTGACCGCTGATGGGGTCCCTATTCGGTGAGATCTTAGTTTCTAGACATTATGAATTTGTTTCCTACCATAGGCCTTCTGCTGCTAAGTCGCTTCAATCGTGTCCGATTCTGTGCAACCCCATAGACGGCAGCCCATCAGGCTCCCCTGTCCCTGGGATTCTAGTTTGGCACAAATCACACCACAGACCAAAACAAAGCAACTCTTGGAGACAAGGACTTTATGTTCTGTTATTTCAACACCAAAGTTTCAACCAATAAGTTCCATTTGAAACTACAACCAATGGATTTATTCTTTCAAATGAAACAATAACAT
This sequence comes from Neotragus moschatus, assembly GCA_006410615.1. Taxonomy (NCBI): domain Eukaryota; kingdom Metazoa; phylum Chordata; class Mammalia; order Artiodactyla; family Bovidae; genus Neotragus; species Neotragus moschatus. The sequence goes on from SJYA01001456.1 coordinate 439,862, forward strand.
ACTGTGAATATTACAAAAAAATACATTTTCTCCTGGGTGACACTTACAGTGGTCACATAGAAACATGCTCTTTTGTACTTAAAGTGCTTTACCTTTTGTTTAATGTGACAAATAGTTGAAACTGTTAGTTTTCTTTTCAGAAAACTCATAAGAGAAAAAGAAAAAACATAATCTGAACCAAAAAAATACATAAAAGCAGGATATAATCCTCAAGGATCACAGATTTACATAGGGATTTATACCAGGACCTCACACTGAATAAATGTTGTAATTACATATATTAACTCTAGGATTGCTTAGGATACATAGGGAGTGTTTTAAAGTAGTTCATAGAGAAGTGTATTTTATTATTTGATAATGTTCTTTACAAATTTGGAGTGGAGGTAAGCAAAACTTTTTTGTAAAGGGCCAGATAGGTAAATATTTTAGGTTTTGAAGGTTGGATTGTCTCTGTTGTAATGATTCAGCTCTGCCATTGTGGGAAAGCAGTCAGAGACAAGATGTACTCAAATGAGCATGGCAGTATCCCAGCAAATCTTTTATTAAAAATCAGGTTTCAGTCTGCAGGCTGGATTGTGACAATGTACCATTAACCTGTCTTATTGTGGTTTAGTTCTTAGTCATATTTGATTCTTTGGACTGCAGCACACCAGGCTTCCCCATCCTTTACCATCTCCCAGAACTTGCTCATACTCATATCCATTGAGTGGATAATGCCATCCAACCATCTTGTCCTCTGTTTTCCCTTTCTCTTCCGGTCTTCTGTCTTTCCCAGCATCAGTCTTTTCTAATGACTTGGCTCTTCGCATCAGGTGGCCAAGGTATTGGTACTTCAGCTTCAGCATCTGTCCTTCCAATGAATATTCAGGATTGATTTCCTTTGATTGATTTCCAGTGCTTGATTCACTGGTTTTATCTCCTTGCAGTTCAAAGGATTCTCCAGAGTGTTCTCCAACACCACCGTTCAAAAGCACCAATTCTGTGGCACTCATCCTTCTTTATGGTCCAGCTCTCACATCCATACACGTCTACAGGACCATAGCTTTGACTATATGGACCTTTGTCAGCAAAATACTGTCTCTACTTTTTAATACATGGAATAGGTTGGTCATGGCTTTTCTTCCAAGGAGCAAGTGTCTTTTAATATCATGGCTGCAGGCACTGTCCATAGTGATTTTGGAACCCAAGAAAATGAAGTCTGTCACTGTTTCCATTGTTTCCCCATCTATTTGCCATGAAGTGATGGGACTTGGATGCCATAATCTTAGTTTTTTAGATGTTGAGTTTTAAGCCAACTTTTTCACTTTCCTCTTTCACCTTCATCAATGGGTCTAGTTCCTCCTCACTTTCTGCATAAGGGTGGTGTCATCTGCATATCTGAGGTTATTGATATTTCTCTTGGTAATATTGATTCCAACTTGTGCTTCACCAGCCCAGGATTTTGTATGATGTACTCTGCATATAGATTAAATAAGTGAGTGAAGTGAAAGTTGCTCAGTCGTGTCCAACTCTTTGAGAAACCATGGACTATACAGTCCATGGAATTCTCCAGGCCAGAATACTAGAGTGGGTAGCCTATCCCTTTTCCAATATGTCTTCCCAATCCAGAAGTTGAACCAGAGTCTCTTGTATTGCAGGCAGATTGCTTACCAACTGAGCTACCAGGGAAGCCCAAGTTAAATAAACAGGGTGACAATATACAGCCTTGATGTACCCCTTTCCCAATTTTGAACCAGTCTGTTGTTCTGTGTTCTGTTCTAACTGTTGCTTCTTGACCTGCACATAGGTTTCATGAGAGGCAGGTAAGGTGATCTGGTAATCCCAATAGTTAATGAATGATTCCTGATTTCTGAATATTATTCTAGTTATATATAGATATCCATCTCTGATAGCTATAAACATCATCATATATTTTAAAATGAAATGAAAACTAAGCAATATACACAATTAGTAAAGTAAAATGATTAAATAAAATCTGTTTAAAAATTTTTGATGAGTTAATAGGCTAGTGATAGAGAAGCTAAAAATCTATAAGTTGCCAAAAGTTCCTTCTTTTCCTAGGTAATTTATGTCACCGCTGTTTTAAAAAAGGCCCAACCTATCATTTTATTCTGATGATTCAGATTAGCCAACAATAAAAAAATAAGTCATAGCCATGTTATATATTGACACTACATGGGTGCTTATTAAATCATCTAATTTCTCTTGATCCCTACTATAGATATTAATTTGACCAATTTCTAAGAAGATTTCATTGAAATGGGGATTCACACTTCATCAGTTTTAATTTTATGATGAGACATTAATTTGTATGTAAATTGTACCACTTTTACCTTTCAGTTCAGTTCAGTTCAGTCACTCAATCGTGTCTTACTCTTTGCAACCCCATGAATCGAAGCACACCAGGCCTCCCTGTACATCACCAACTCCCAGAGCTCACTCAGACTCACACCCATCGAGTCAGTGATGCCATCCAGCCATCTCATCCTCTGTCGTCCCCTTCTCCTCCTGCCCCCAATCCCTCCCAGCATCAGAGTCTTTTCCAATGAGTCGACTCTTCGCATGAGGTTGCCAAAGTACTGGAGTTTCAGCCTCAGTATCATTCCCTCCGAAGAAATCCTAAGCCTGATCTCCTTCAAAATGGAGAGGTAGGATTTCCTTGCAGTCCAAGGAATTCTCAAGAGTCTTCTCCAACACCACAGTTCAAAAGCATCAATTCTTCGGTGCTCAGCTTTCTTCACAGTCCAACACTTACATCCATACATGACTACTGGAAAAACCATAGTCTTGACTAGATGGACCTTTGTTGGCAAAGTAACGTCTCTGCTTTTCACTATGCTATCTATGTTGGTCATGACTTCTCTTCCAAGGAGCAAGCGTCATTTAATTTCATGGCTACAATCACCATCTGCAGTGATTCTTGAGCCCCCCAAAATAAAGTCTGCCACTGTTTCCACTGTTTCCCCGTCTATTTCCCATGAAGTGATGGGACCAGATGCCATGATCTTCGTTTTCTGAGTGTTGAGCTTTAAGCCAACTTTTTCACTCTCTACTTTCACATTCATCAAGAGGCTTTTTAGTTTCTCTTCACTTTCTGTCATGTGGGTGTTGTCATCTGCATATCTGAGGTTATTGATATTTCTCCCAGCAATTTTGATTCCAGCTTGTGCTTCTTCCAGTCCAGCATTTATCATGATGTAATATGCATATAAGTTAAATAAGCAGGGTGGCAATATACAGCATTGACATACTCCTTTTCCTATTTGGAACCAGTCTGTTGTTCCATGTCCAGTTCTAACTGTTGCTTCCTGACCTGCATATCGGTTTCTCAAGAGGCAGGTCAGGGGCTCTGGTATTCCCATCTCTTTCAGAATTTTCCACTTTTACCTTTACTGGATGATAAATGCCATAGTATGTACACCTGTCTATCTATGTAGTCACCCTATTGAACAGATACTACAGCTGCCAGTAAATATTGCTTAGGACCTTGTTACTTAAACTGTGATTTATTGTCCAACAACATTTATGTCATCTGGGATCTTGATAGAAAATCACAATACCAAATCAGGATCATATGCATTAAAATTCAGAAATACTGATTAGGATACACATATAAAATATGCACTGAGCTATTCAGTGGAAATCTGAGATGATTTTATGATCTTAGTGTGTTTGTTTTAATTAGGAATTTAACCTAAGGGTGCCCTAACAAGTAGGGTCTTGAGCTTTGGCTGTGACTTTGAAATGAATCTAACATGATAGTGAAAGTATTCTTTAGCCCAATAAGGTAAATATATAATTGATTTTTTTAAACTTTTTAACTGATAGTTCTTATATTAAGGGGATCATTGTACACTATGTGCATTGTGGAAATCTTTAGGAGTATAAAACTAAGAACTCTCCAAGATGATTATCAGATTTCTTTTATACATTTATAAATCTGTTTCTATAATACACATGTAAGAGTAAATTAAGAAAGCATTTCTTATCACGATTGGTTAATATTTTGATATTTTATCATTTAATTCACAAATCTGTATTTTAGGAGATCATTATTTTCTATATAGTTATTCTTTTTTTTTTTAATATATATATGGTTATTCTTGTGGTACATTTACCCAAAGGTAGTGGTTATTTTTTATTCTAACAATTAAAATGTGTTATGGTGTAAACTTACTGATGCAAAGATTGTTGACCACAGAATTAGAGTACTGGAATGAGGAATAGTGGCTATAAGACACTGGAGAATCCACTTTACAGTCAATTCAGCAATGTTTACTTTCTAAGAGTTGAAGGAGAGTTACCTCTTCTTTTCAGGGCCCTGATATCCCTTTAGGTTATTAATGCCTAGAGTCCTGACACAGATTCCTGTTGAGTTACACTTTGACATTAGGGAACTCATGCTTTTACTTTACACCAGAGTCTCTAGAATATGTGGTCATTCACTTACCAATAGGTATGCAGGGTGATTCATAGGGATCAGAATGACAATATTATTTACATTTTATTTTTAATTATTCTATTTCAATATGCTTTACTTTACTTCTCTTTCTGTACTGTTTATAAAAAGTCAGCTTCCCTGGTGGCTCAGACAGTAAAGAATTGGTCTACAATGCAGGAGACCCAGGTTCAATCCCTGGATTGGTAAGATCCCCTGAAAAAGGGAATGGCTATCCACGTCAGTATTCTTGCTGAGAGAATCCCATGAATAAAGGAGTCTGGCAGGCTATAGTCCATGGAATCACAAAGAGTTGGACACGACTGAGTGACTAAGCACTGCACAACAAAGTATGCATTAATAACTAAATTAATATTAAATATTAATGGAGACTTTTTTTAGAATAGTATATGTTCAAAATATGGAAACCTTAGAAGTATAAAACTAGGAAATATCCAAGATGATTATCAGAATTATTTTATACATTTATGAATCTATATATAATACACATGTAAGAATAAATTTTAACATCATTTATTAACAAAATTGATATTTTATCATTTAATTTATAAATCTATATTTTATGAGAGCATTATTTTATATATAGTCTAAGCAAAGCATAGACATTATGTGGTACAGGGAACTAGATTTATAATTTTTACAATAAAATATCAAAAAGGCTGTTATTTCTATAAGTGAGTGGTATCAGTTAGCCATGATGACATGTAGATCTTAAATAAATAAAGTGCAGTCATTTTTTCACACATAGAAGACATATTTCAACTCATTTTGGCTTGTTATCCTCACTAGATGCTTATATTTTTTATTATATAATAACAGCATAGTAGTCTTCAATTTATTTTTCCTATTTCTCTATTTTTAGCTGTCACTTTCAGATATAAATTGAGTAGCTTTTGAAGAAGTTTCGTCTTAAATCCCCCTCACTGTTATGAATGTTAAACTGCTTGCTAAACTGAAGTCAGTCATTGCCTTAAATCTGTATCTTCTGAATATTTAGCAGAGTTTCATATCGTCAGTGTTTGAATTTGATGAAAATAAATACAAATGCTTTTAAAGTGAAACAAAGAAGTGCAACTTTATGCTTTAAAGAATGTAATATTCCTGAAATATAATCTAATCAATTTAAACTGACTACATCCTCATTGGCATTGGTTTGTGTTTATAAGCATTAAATGTAACTTTTCACACTTATTTATAATATTGAAATTGCTGTGAAAGAATGAGACTTGTGATTCTGCTTGAAATTTATAATCAGTCCCAGAGACACATGCTTAACTCTACTTTTAAAACAGCAAGAGTATATTCTTCTCCATTTTCCTATTTATAAAGACATCTGTAGTTTAAGAGAATATTAATAAAAGTTAAAATCTGAAAAATCTCTTAGGAGATACTTTAACTAGGGTTAAATGGAATATAAATGACCTTTGACTGACTAATGTCACTTAAAGTTTAGTCCAGAATCCCACTTAAATCTTAAAGATGAGAGTTGTACCAGGTGTTAGCATAAATTTGAAAATTTTCACTATATAAAAACAAAGTCATGATAAGCGTACTGGCTTGAATTATTTTGACCTCAATTTTTGTATTCTCCTTATATCCTTTGTTGCATTTTAGACTTTTAGTTTGTTACTAATTTATCCATTAATACTAATTATAATTATTTAATAGAGGTTTAGTTCTGTGTTTATGTACCTATATGTGTATATTTATAAATATAGTTTATATAAATAAAATGTTATAAATTTAATGGATTGTAAGATAATTCTTAATTATTTCTAGATAAAGTAATGACCTAGAATTTGAAAATCTGAGTTTTAATTCACCACTAATTAAATGGCATAACCTTTGGTATGAAGTTCAGTTAACTTTCTAGACTCAGTTTCATCAGGTATAAACTGGAGATCAAACCAGCTTATAGATTTGTAGTAATGTCTGAATCATAAATTATTTGAAATCTATAAAATTCTAATAGAGTATGTTTTTATATTAATAATTTTACAAAATAGAGCAGTGTTCAACAATTAAGTCAGTAAGTCTTCCAGCTGGTTTCAATGACAATTTAATTTCTTATATATATGTGTATATATGTATCTGTATATTATTAAAATTTATATTTAGAACTTTTGAACTAAATTTTATTAATATTTTAATTTTTTTCCATCATAGGCTACAAATTTTAAAAGTTTATCAGTGTCTGACTATGTCAAAGTGACACTGTTCATTATATGTCTCCTATGACTTAACAAAATTATTCTTTAATGTGTCAGCATTCAGACTTCAAAAAATTCTACCAGAGGGATGTTTTTTTTCATTCTTTACAATTTCCATTAATCAGTGCTTAACATGAGTAATCTATGCCTTAAAAAAAGCTAACAGGTAAAAATTCAGAAAACCTCACAGATACCAGTTTTTAACCATTAAAAAAAGAATTGTTTCTGAAAAACAAGTCATTTCAAATACATCTTCGATAGAGAGCAATTATATAGACAAAACTTTTTCTCTCAATCTAAGATGTAACAACAAAGTTCAGTTCAGTTCAGTTCAGTCGCTCAGTCATGTCCGATCCTTTGCGAATCACAGCACACCAGGCCTCCCTGTCCATCACCATCTCCCAGAGTTCACTCAGACTCACATCCATCGAGTCCATGATGCCATCCAGCCATCTCATCCTCTGTCATCCCCTTCTCCTCCTTCCCCAAATTCCTCCCAGCATCAGAGTCTTTTCAAATGAGTCAAGTCTTCCCATGAGGTGGCCAAAGTACTGGAGTTTCAGCTTTAGCATCATTCCTTCAAAAGAATACCCAAGACTGATCTCCTTCAGAATGGACTGGTTAGATCTCCTTGCATTCCAAGGGCCTCTCAAGAGTCTTCTCCAACACCACAGTTCAAAAGCATCAATTCTTCAGTACTCAGCTTTCTTCACAGTCCAACTCTCACATCCATACCTGACCATAGGAAAAACCATAGCCTTGACTAGACAGACCTTAGTCGGCAAAGCAATATCTCTGCTTTTGAATATGCTATCTGGGTTGGTCATAACTTTTCTTCCAAGGAGTAAGCGTCTTTTAATTTCATGGCTGTAGTCACCATCTGCAGTGATTTTGGAGCCCAGAAATTAAAGTCTGACACTGTTTCCACTGTTTCCCCATCTATTTCCCATGAAGTGATGGGACCAGATGCCATGATCTTCGTTTTCTGAATGTTGAGCTTTAAGCTAACTTTTCACTCTCCTCTTTCACTTTCATCAAGAGGCTTTTTAGTTCCTCTTCACTTTCTGCCATAAGGGTGGTGTCAGCTGCATATCTGAGGTTATTGATATTTCTCCCAGCAATCTTGATTCCAGCTTGTGTTTCTTCCAGTCCAGCGTTTCTCATGATGTTCATAGTAAAGAGAAAACACAAGTTCCAAAAGAAAAATGTCTCTTGACGTAGTAAAGATGTTCCAAATTTGCTACACCATTTGCCTCTTTTCATAGAAGCCATTAAATTTTAGAAAAGCAGTGAATAAGATGAAAAAATAAGTAATATATTTTATTTGTTTAATAATGTAAAAAATAATGTGGAATATTCTCACTAAAGTAAGCTTGAAAACTATCTATAATTTGCCACCAGTCATTTATCATTGACCCATACAGCAGTAGTATCTCTTCTTCAAAGTTCTATATGATATATATATGATTTTATAGCATTGCTAATTTTAGAAATAATAATTTAATAATAATGATATTTACTATTGATAAAACTAACAGAATCCCCAAACAGTAGATTTACTGAGCTATTGCTAGTTTAAACATTAGGATAGAGGAGTAAATATGTTTTTGATTTTAAGTAGTTTAAAAATGTCCCAGCTATACTCAGTAACTAATGATTGCTAGGAAATAACCAGGTAGACTTAATACAATTTGAAGAGTTATGATTGCTTTTTTATCAAAAAGTGCCATTTAAAAATAATTATAAAATTATAAAGTGAAAATTGTAAATGGATGGTTTTCTGGATAATAACTGTAGAACTATATGAATGATTTCTCATTTTTAGCTATGTCAAAGTAACCAGTTTAATACATTTGTTTAAATAGCTTGCTGACTTTCACCAACAAATAAACTTGCTTGATGGTTTCTTAGCTATGTATCTAAAGTGTCTTCAAATAAGCATTTTTAAAGTGGTAGATGTTAAATATGTTGTCATAGACATTTTATACCTACAGAAAGACAAGAAATATAACTTAAATAAAACAACAAAGCTACACTTTGTATGACTTCCACAACAAATTGTGAACATAGATTTGTTTGTAATATGGATTATTTAGAATATATTTTAAATAATATTAACTACACACTTTTGCTCTTATAATATTGTGTTTGTGCATGTGCGTGTGTGTAAACAAGTCTTAAACTTTCAGAACTTTCAAGTTCTGGCAGAAATGATGGAAAACATACTAATTCAGGTTTTCTTAAATTTGGACATTTCCAGCACACACTACCTTTTAGCTTTGCAGAAATACTAGTAAGATATTAAATGGAATTTGTGAAAGTACTGTAGATTCTTCAGTTGAGCACTACTTTTACCTACACTATACAAAGATGTTTGAAGTCTTCATGCTAAATTCAATTCATTCATTTTCAATTTCAAATTATCTTTACATTTTGTAAAACTTAGTAGTTCTGCACAGAAATCTATTTAATGATTCAGATAACTAAATTAGAGTTTAAAAATTTAAGAAAATAAGTTCTAATAAAGTAAAGCTTTAAACTATATAATGGGAAGATGTTAGAGTTTGTGTTCCCAGCATGTCTAACATACTGAAGTGGATTGGGCTATAGTCATATGATCACAACTACTGGACCATGGCATGGTTTATTTGGTGAGCTCAGCCTTCTTATCTGATTTGAATTATTTCACCGTCATCCTAAGCAGTTCAGCTGTGATCAGTGGTTAAATATGGCTGGAAAAACAATCAACCATGAAGCAGTCAATTTAGAGACTGCCTAAAAATACGGACATACTGTGGGAAAAATAGATTCTAATGATAATGGGGAAAAAAAGCAATAAAACAGCTGAAAATAAGTTGAGATAAAGTAGAAATTATTTTAGCACTTGAACTACTCTAAGCATTTTTTTGGGGTAAGGAAGTTTCTCAAGATAATACAAATTTTTCTAATCCAACTGCCGCCTTGTTTATGATTTTTTTTTGTAGAAACAAAAGGAAAAAAATCATAATTTATACATTTTCTCTAGAAATGCTCTCTGTTTACATCACTTTTTCACTCCATTTTTCATTCAGAGAGTAATGAAAACTTTAATTCTCTGCTAAGTTTGCTGTGGAAAATCCCATTGCATCTCAAAGCAGTAATCTTTCTAGTCTGAAGACAACATTTTTAAAGGTTGAATTGGACCCCTGTGTTTTTCTTAACTAGACACCTGAGAATGAAGAACACAACTGTCAAGATATCTCCTGGTTGGCATTACAAGAAACTTAATCCATTTACTGACTAACATGATGTTATGCTAGCAGGAAGCTAGAATATACTAATAAAATGTTTTGATTCTTTATTTAAATGCCTGTATTCTGTCCCCACTACCCCCCTAAAAAATGGACTTTCAGTGCAACTTTAAGATTTTTGAAATTAATGAGAAAGCTGTTTTCTTAGAAACTAGGTAAGTAATGTACTGCCAGTTATTGTAGCTACAAACAAAACAAACATCTTGAAATATGGTAAACATGTATAGATTATTTCTTAAGACAGAGTATTTCAAGCAGATCACACGTAATTTACTGAATTTACTTAGAATCTAAGGACATACCAAACAACCAAAAACCCATAAAATTAAACAACTGATAAGTGACCAAATTTCAAAGAACTGAAGTAAAGAGTTTATAGGGCATCAGATCAAGAGTGGTATTATCATTACAGAACCTCCCTCTAGTTTAAAAGCAGATAATACATACAACCACGAATTAAAGGATGGTCACACATTTTATAGAGAATATAGCCTATCCTAATAAAGTAGATGAAACTCTGAAGACTTAGCCAAACTTTCAAGATAAGTGTTGTTTTCCTTCTCATCAAAGCTAGCATCAGTGACTTTAGAATGAAAATCTATTCCATATGTGCATAAGAATATTCCATATGTTGCAAATATTCCATATGTGTATAGATCTATGTATATACTTGTTTTAATACATATACTAATGTATTCTTTATTCATATATCTGTGTTAAAAATCTTTTGTACAAGAGCAGTGACCTGTTGAGTTATCAGTTTTCTCAAGTGCTATTCTTAAATCTGCTTTGGTTTTTCAGAAATCAATGAAGAAATGAGAAATGCCTCTTTAATAGCAGGGACTGATATTATAATGTTCTTTTTTAAGCAGCATCTGACATAGCTAGATAAAAAAGAACAATGAACCGATCTTGCAGTAAGAGCTATATCAACGGAAAAATATTTACTGTTCCTATTAAAAATGAATTAACTCAAACAGACAGCCTTTTAATTGAAATCTTTATCACATTTCCTTCCCATTTAAATGCAAATATAAAATCCTTTTACAAACTAATAGAAATCAGAAACTAAAAGGTGAGCCACAACTTACATGATTCAGTAACTAAAATAAGTTCAGATTCAAATAAGTTACTTTTAGTAACACATACTAAAAGTATTAGAGTGACTTTTATAGAATTCAATATAATTTGGCTATTATTTTTAAAAATTATAAAATAATTGCATATTTCTAGCACTGGATTTTAATTACTATGTGCATTGATGTTTCAAACACATATATTTTGTTACTACCTTTCTTGGAATAGTAAAAAAAAACATTTTTTGTCTTTGACAAATTACTACTTTATATCACTAATATATTATAACACCTTTTCTCTTACATGGAGTATATAAATGCTTATCTTTGAACACAACATTGCTTATGTAAGCTTAAACAGAACAAGGTGTACATTATGTACTGTGACCACTAGATGTTATTTAAGCCACAGTTTAAATAAAGGAGAAAGAAAAATTTTCAATTCCTTCCATGGCTTCTATTGCAGGAAAAGAGGCCAGTGTTCAGTTGCATGGAATTGACAAATTGGGAGTTATATTCTTCAGTATCTTCAGCACCTGGCAATGTAAAATCTTCATGTAATTTATTTAACCTTTATAAACGTGAATTTCTTGGTTATTCTAATCATTTTTTAAAAGTGTTATATTTTAAGGACCTTCAAGAGCTGAAAGTCTCATAAGTATATGTTTCGTATGAACTCTTATGATGAAAGTATATGTTGCTTATCTAAGGTATTCTGGTTCTGTAGGGGGCAAGTTGGAACCAGATATCCAGTTTCTTATCTGAAGGTCAGCCTTCAGAATTTGATGTAGTATACAGTTCTCAAGTAGTTGATTTAGTGTTTACCTGAATACACATGGTATATTACACATCTCTTTAGATCTTTTGTTTGCTGTTCAGCCTCCAGGTTTCTGAAGCAAATGCTCTTCTTACCAGTGAGGGAGAGCATATTTACAGTGGTGGATAAGCATGAGTATGTTATTAATTAGAAAAGTATCATTTTCTTTATTCTACTCCCTTTACTCCTGAAACTCACTAAACAGTAGCTAATGTGAAGCATACTTGGAACCGCTAATAATGCATCTTTTTGTCAAAATTATGCTGCCTTTATTGAGAAAACTGGCACTGATAAACCTAAATTGTTACTGGTTGTAAGATCCTGAATCTTACAATTGAAAAAGACACATGCTTTTTTAGATATTAGTTACAAGAAATTAGTGTACAAATGTGTATAGTTTTGGTTGCCCAGTAAACAACAATATTTTAAAATCTCCTGAGTTCATGTCTTTTTTCAAATCAATCTAGATGTGAGGCTTTATCAAACTTCTTTGCGGCCAAAGTATTGATGTGTAACCCATGCTTGTTCCGTCAGTCTGGTGTTAGTGCCAGCTGTGCTGTAGGAAGACCTGGAGATGCTGGTGTCCAGTGGCCATGATAGCAGTGTCCTCTCTGGGCAAGACCTGGGGTGTGATTTGGACAGCAGTTCAAAAAACAAAGCTTTCTTAGGTGTCTGCCCATTTTACTGAGTCTGAGATTCTGGGTTTCCAGCAATTTAATGATATCACCATTACTTTTTTCAATAAATGTGCTTTCTGAAAGGAAAATTTAAAGCAAATTCCTCATGGTACAATGCTGATTCTAGCTATTTCAGTTCGAATCTATGTAAGAGCTATAGTTTAACTAAAACCAGAGCAACATCATAAAACCCACCAAATTAAACATTTATTTAATATGTATTTAATAACCAGGTCATGTTTAGTCTTTCCACTTTATTTTTTTTAAGTTGGCTGATATCCAAGCAGAGGAGATACATATATAGTGGTTTGTTGATACCCTTTCATAAGTTTCTTTTGATAGCTAATAATAGTCATGTTATCTCCACCTTCATAGCATTAAATTACNCATAAAACCCACCAAATTAAACATTTATTTAATATGTATTTAATAACCAGGTCATGTTTAGTCTTTCCACTTTATTTTTTTTAAGTTGGCTGATATCCAAGCAGAGGAGATACATATATAGTGGTTTGTTGATACCCTTTCATAAGTTTCTTTTGATAGCTAATAATAGTCATGTTATCTCCACCTTCATAGCATTAAATTACTGAAGAAACTGCTCATGTGTCTAGTGAAATTTTGGCAATTTTATCTCATTGTCATTATCATCTTTTATTGTGCCACTATCTCCTACCAGCTTGCAAGGTGGCTCTGAGAAATTCAAAGAACTCTTTATATAATCTACTCCATCCCATTTCAAGAATATTGGCAGAATTTCCAGTTTGCTCCTTTCTACATAACTTGACTTCAGCCTGCCTTCATCTATTTAGCTGGCACTCAGTTGACACTTTTAATTTGGAAACTGAAGGTTTTCCTTGAATACCTTATTAATAATTTCATCTTCTTACTTCCATTATTTGGAATTTTATGAATTTTTATATTGAAACTCCTATGCTGATTATTATTTCTTATAATCTCTAGCTTATTTTCCATATCTTTGCTTTTTGAATATTTTGAGAAAAGTAGCTGCAGGTCTTCTTAACTCTTTCATGAATTTTTCTTTTAAGCTAACTTTTTTTTTTTTAATTTCCAGAATTTGTATTCTTTCTTTTTTATAGCTTCCTGATCTTTATGAAAAGAGAAGTGAAAAGCAAAGGAGAAAAGGAAAGGTATAAGCATCTGAATGCAGAGTTCCAAAGAATAGCAAGGAGAGATAAGAAAGCCTTCCTTAGTGATCAGTGCAAAGAAATAGAGGAAAACAACAGAATGGGAAAGACTAGAGATCTCTTTAAGAAAACTAGNTTTCTTTGGAAGGAATGATGCTAAAGCTGAAACTCCAGTACTTTGGCCACCTCATGGGAAGTGTTGACTTATTGGAAAAGACTCTGATGCTGGGAGGGATTGCGGGCAGGAAGAGAAGGGGACGACAGAGAATGAGATGGCTGAATGGCATCACTGACTCGATGGATGTGAGTCTGAGTGAGCTCTGGGAGTTGGTGATGGACAGGGAAGCCTGGTGTGCTGCGATTCATGGGGTCACAAAGAGTCCTACACGACTGAGTGACTGAACTGAACTGAACTGAACTGCTTTATCTTTTGCTTATTTTTTTCCCCAAAAGTTCACAATACATTTCTATTACTTTATACAATTCTCTTTTCCTATAAATGGAAGAATTAAGAGAATCATTTTAAAATATTATCTCAAAGTTTTATCTGATTTTTCTACTTATTTATTAAGTAGTCTTTATGTCTTCAATAAGTATTTTTCTATGTGTAAAAAAAGAATATGCCTTTACTCTCTCCATAAAATTCATTTGGTTTAAAGGTGCTTTAGGTTAGTCATTATAGCTAGGATAGAAGGATATTCTTTTTTCCTAGTTGGGGTCCTTCCACATTATTATTTTCCTATGATGGTGGGAACTGAACAGAAACCAATTGAAGTAAGTAGGTAAGGTATTATAATATCATGACAAATTCTGTGTATTGATGTAATGTAAATTTTTTGTTTTACAAGTACATTTAGGGAAGGAAGCAGTTTTGGATTTCCTCCAATCCCTGTCCCTATCTAAAATCATAATATATATCTAAAAGGTCTCAGTTTAAAATAGACATAGGCATTTTGCATAATCAGAATTGCCTTCATGATACTCGAGGCTTGAGAGGAGTATCTTTGGATTACCCTTACTCTTAAAATGTATTTTCAAAATATATCTGAATCCGTTGATAATCAGTCAGTTCAGCTCAGTTGCTCAGTTGTGTCTGAATATTTGTGACCCCATGGAATGCAGCATGCCAGGTCTCCCTGTCCATCTCCAACTCCTGGAGCTTATTCAAACTTACTTCCATTGAGTTAGTGATACCATCCAACCATCTCATTCTCTGTCGTTCTCTTGTCCTCCCACCTTCACTGTTTCTGATCATCAGAGTCTTTTCAAATGGGTCAGTTCTTCTCATCAGGCAGCCAAAAAANCCCTGTCCATCTCCAACTCCTGGAGCTTATTCAAACTTACTTCCATTGAGTTAGTGATACCATCCAACCATCTCATTCTCTGTCGTTCTCTTGTCCTCCCACCTTCACTGTTTCTGATCATCAGAGTCTTTTCAAATGGGTCAGTTCTTCTCATCAGGCAGCCAAAAAATTGGAGTTTCAGCTTCAGCATCAGTCCTTCCAATGAATATTCAGGATTCATTTCCTTTAGGATGGACTGGTTGGAACTCCTTGCTGCCCAAGGGACTCTCAAGAGTCTTCTCCAACACCACAGTTCAAAAGCATCAGTTCTTCAGCACTCAGCTTTCTTTATAGTCTCACAACCAAACATTCTTACTGGAAACACCATAGCTTTGACTAGCCAGACCTTTGTTGGAAAAGTAATGTCTCTGCATTAGAATATGCTGCATATGTTGGTCATAACTTTTCTTCCAAGGAGTATGATACATCTTTTAACGTTATGGCTGCAGTCACCATTTGAGGTGATTATCGGGCCAAAAAAATTAAATCTGTCACTGTTTCCACTGTTTTCCCATCTATTTGCCATGAAGTGATGGGACCAGATGCCATAATCTTCGTTTTCTGAATGTTGAGTTTCAAGCCAACTTTTTCAGTCTCCTCTTTCACTTTCATCAAGAGGCTCTTTAGTTCTTCTTCACTTTCTGCCATAAGGGTGGTGTCATCTGCATATCTAAGGTTATTGATATTTATTTTCCAGGTTATCTTGGAAACCTTGATTCCAACTTGTGCTTCATCCAGCCCAGCATTTCTCTTGATGTAGTCTGCATATAAGTTAAATAAGCAGGGTGACAATATACAGCCTTGACGTTCTCGTTTCCCTATATGGAACCAGTCTGTTTTTCCATGTTCAGTTCTAATTGTTACTTCTTGACCTACATACAGATTTCTCAAGAGGCAGGTCAGGTGGTCTGGCACTCCCGTCTCTTTAAGAATTTTCCAGTTTGTTGTGATCTGCACAGTCAAAGTCTTGGCATAGTCATTAAAGCAGAAGTAGATATTTTTTTATGGATCTCTCTTGCTTTTTTGATGATCCAATGGATGTTGGCAATTTGATCTCTGGTTCCTCTGCCTTTTCTAAATCCAGCTTGAATGTTAGGAAGTTCACTGTTCATGTACTGTTGAAGCCTGGCTTGGAGAATTTTGAGCATTACTTTGCTAGCCTGTGAGTACAGTTGTGAGCTGGTTTGAGCATTCTTTGGCCTTGCCTTTCTTTGGGATTGGAGTGAAAACTGACCTTTTCCAGTCCTGTGGCCACTGCTGAGTTATCCAAATTTGCTGGCATATTGAGTGCAGCACTTTCACAGCATCATCTTTTAGAATTTGAAATCACTCAACTGGAATTCCATCACCTCCACTAGCTTTGTAGTGATGCTTCCTAAGGCCCACTTGACTTCGTGTTCCAAGATGTTTGGCTCTAGGTGAGTGATCATACCATTGTGGTTGTCTAGGTCATGAAGATTTTTTTTTTTTGTATACTTCTTCTGTGTATTCTTGCCACCTCTTCTTAACATGTTCTGCTTTTGTTCAGTCCATATGTTTCTGCCCTTTGTTTGCCCATCTTTGTATGAAATATTCCCTTGGTATCTCTAATTTTCTTGAAGAGATCTCTACTCTTTCCTATTCTATTGTTTTCCTCTATTTCTTTGTGTTTATCACTGAGGAAAGCTTTCTTATCTCTCCTTGCTATTCTTTAGAATTCTGCATTCAAATGGGTATATCTTTCCTTTTGTCCTTTGCCTTTTGCTTTTCTTCTTCTCTCAGCTATTTGCAAAGCCTCCTCAGAGAACCATTTTGCCTTTTCGCATTTCTTTTCCTTGGGGATGGTCTTGATTACTTCCCCCTGTACAATGTTATACACCTCCGTCCATAGTTCTTCAAGACTCTATCAGATCGAATCCCTTCATTCTATTTCTCACTTTCACTGTATAACTGCAAGGGATTTGATTTAGGTCATATATGAATGGTCTAGTGGTTTTCCGCACTTTCTTTAGTTTAAATCTGAATTTGACAATAAGGAGTTCATGATCTGAGCCACAGTCAGATTCTGATCTTGTTTTGCTGACTCTATAGAGCTTCTCCATTTTTGGCTGCAAAGAATATAATCAATCTGAATTGAACCATCTGGTGACATCCATGTGTAGAATCTTCTCTTATGTGTTGAAAGAAGGTGTTTGCTATGGCCAGTGTGTTTTCTTGGCAAAACTCTATTAGCCTTTGCCCTGCCTCATTCTGTATGCCAAGGCCAAATTTGCCTGTTACTCCAGATATATCTTGACTTTTTACTTTTGCTTTCTTGTCCCCTATAATGAAAAGGACATCTTTCTTGTGTGGTAGTTGTAGAAGATTTTGTAGGTCTTCATAGAACCATTCAACTTCAGCTTCCTCAGCATTATTGGTCTGGGCATAGACTTGGATTCCTGTTATATTGAATGGTTTTTCTTGCAAAGGAACGGTGATCATCCTGTCATTTTTGAGATTGCATCCAAGTACTGAATTTTGGACTTTTATTTTGACTGTGAAGGCTACTTCATTTCTTCTAAGGGATTCTTGCCTACAGTAGTAGATATAATGGTCACCTGAGTTAAATTCACCCATTCGAGTCCATTTTAGTTCATTGATTCCAAAAATATTGGCATTCACTCTTGCCATCTCCTGTTTGACTACTTCTGATTTGCCTTGATTCATTGAGCTAACATTCCAGGTTCCTATGCAGTATTGCTGTTTACAGCATCAGACTTTACTTCCATCACCAGTCACATCCACAACTCAGTGTTGTTTTACTTTGGCTCCTTCTCTTCATTCTTTCTGGAGTTATTTCTCCACTGATCTCCAATAGCATATTGGGCACCCACCGACCTAGGGAGTTCATCTTTCAGTGTCCTATCTTTTTGCCTTTTCATAGTGTTCATGGGGTTCTCAACGCGAGAATACTGAAGTGGTTTTCCATTCCCTTCTGCAGTGGACCACTTTTTGTCAGAACTCTCCACCATGACCTGTCCATCATGGGTGGCCCGACGGAGCATGGCTCATAGTTTCATTGAGTTAGAAAAGCTTGTGGGCCATGTGATCAGACTGGTCAGTTTTCTGTGATTGTGGTTTTTAGTCTGTCTGCCCTCTGATGGAGACGGATAAGAGGCTTATGGAAGCTTCTTGATGGGAGAGACCGACTGAGGGGGAAACTAGGTCTTGTTTTGATGGGCAGAGCCATGCTCAGTAAATCTTTAATCCAATTTTCTGTTGATGGGTGGGTCTGTGTTCCCTCCTTGTTATTTACCTGGGGCCAAACTGTGGTGGAGGTAATGAAGACAATGGAGACCTCCTTCAAAAGGTCTCATACGGTCACTACTACACTCAGTGCCCCCAACCCTGCAGCAGGCCACCGCTGACCCATGCCTCTGCCAGAGACTCCGGGACACTCATGGGCAATTCTGAGTCAGTCTCTTGTAGGGTCACTGCTCCTTTATCCTGGTCCTGGTGTGCACTAGGTTCTGTTTGCACCCTCTGAGAGTCTGTCTTTCCAGTCCTGTGTAAGTTCTGGCAGCTCTATGGTTGGGTTAATGGCTACCTCTTCCTGCTATACCCAGCTATACCCAAGTCTGCTGCACCGAGAGCCCCTGCCCCTGTGGCAGTCCACTGCTGTCCCGTACCTTCACAGGAGACACTCAAACACAGTTCTGTGTCTGTCTCTACGGGCTCTTTGGGTCTCAGTGTGCACAAGGTTTGTTTGAGCCCTCTGAACGTGTCTGCCAGGTATGGTGTTTGATTTTAAATGCGATTTCCTCCCTCCTGTTGTCTTGCTGGGGTTTCTCCTTTGCCCTTGGATGTGAGGTATCTCCTCAAAGTTGCTCCAGCACTGTGCAGCCACTGCTCCAATGCCTGCCATCTTACTGGGGCTTCTCTGCCCTTGGACATGGGATATCTCCTCACAGTTGCTCCAGTGCCACGCAGGCACCACTTCAGCACCTAGCATATTTCTGGGACTTTTCTGCCCTTGGATGTGGGGTAGCTCCTCACAGTTGCTCCAGCACCACGCAGCCACCGCTCCAGATTCTAATTGATAAATAAGGATCTATAATATATATTCATGTTGCATGTAGATACGTGCCCTACACTAAAATTTGCCCTTTAGATAATTTCTCTATTAGGTTTACAATTTCCTTTCTACATCTTGGTTATGAAAAAGTAATAAAGAAGAACAAACATTTGGAAAAGCAATAAAGATTGGTAATTCAGTTATCATAGCACTACTGCTGTTGCTGAGTACTATGAAAAGGCTCATTCATCATTTGTCCCAAAATAAAGATTTTAGGCTCTATTTTTGTTACCCAAGACCATAGAAACAACCTAGTGTGCTTCTTGGATTCACAAGTTCACGTCAGTATTGTGATGTACGCTTATCGCACCAGTGCTTATGTAAAAGGAGTGAACTGTGCCCAGTAATGGGAAGGAGCTCTTTCATTATAATACTAAATACACAGGGTGAATCATACATCATACAGGGTGAAAAAAGCTGACATATAGAAGGATATACTGATACAGAAGTTAGCTAAATCTGACAATTTCTTCCCCTTTTCTGGAAATCTGGTAAATGCTGAATAAGGCTTTTATTTGATCTTTCTTTAATGCAAGCATCAGCTGTTCAGTATAGAGAGAGCTGATAGAAGGAAAAAAAAAAAAATCAAACTCCATCCTCCCAACACTTGTCTTTAAAAGGTTCCTTTCTAGTAAATGGCAGTCTATTAAGGTTCTTCCTAGACTTAATCAAAGTGCTGTACAGAAAGATCGCCCTCTGTGTGAACAGCTCTCTACTCTCTCTGTGAGAGCCCAGGTCTCTAATTTTGTAGCTGGCCTAGTCCTGCGAAGCCCACACTCTGCACAGTGTGTGGCTTCTCACTCCCTGTGGTTCTTAGTGGCAACAGGAAGTTGAGGGAGAGGCTGCGGTGCCAGGCCTGCAGGCAGGGATGCTGTCAAGATTGCGTTACTCTCTTCTCTGTAAATAAGGGGCTAAATCCAATTGACACACACTGAGGTAAACAGGCAGTGACATATTTGTAGACAAATTGTCATACAGTAGATTATTCACAAAACAAATTGTTTTTGATTTGAACTCATAGATTGGGGGGAAAATGTCTGCCAGCAGTAACAGCTGCTCCCTTTTCAAGGGAAACATGCGTTTAATGAAAAAGTTAATTTAAAAATAATGTTCTACTGTTGCTAAAATTCCTTAGGGGAAATATTTAACTGCTCAAAACTAAAAGAAAAGATATTTGTTTCAAGTCAATGTAGAAATATCATAATTTCCCTAGGAAATGTAATAGGGCTCTAGTTAAGGTTTTGAAATAATTTGAACTTTCTTAGTATTGATAGAATAATTTTAAAAGTAATAATAAAAATAATAAGCTTGATACCCCAGTATATTTCCTATGGCTCTTTTCTCATTCACCAAGCATTTAACACTTTCCTTAGAATAAGATTTAAGCTTTAAAAAATTGTGTCATCTTCATGACAATTCTGTTTTGTTAACTGAAAAACAAACTGGTATCACTTGAGAATATTTTAGAATGACTTGGGAATCACTACTAAAAGTTCTCACAAGAAAAATTTACATGGATTCCACTACCATCTCTAAGACAGGTCAGCTTTTACCAAAACAATAACCTATTAGGTGGCAACATCACCTTTTATGGCCTTCTCCTGTCTTTAGCAAATCAATTTTTACTGATATCATTAGTTACAAACAAACATCAGGGCCATTACCTAATCTCAGATCCTGCTTCCTAACTCCAGTACTCTTGTGTGTGTGTGTGTGTGTGTGTGTGTGTGTGTGTGTGAATGCATGTGTGTGTTTGCACATGCTTACACACCCAGTTATGTACTCCTCTTTATGACCCCATGGACTGCAGCGCACCAGGCTCCTCTGTTCATCAATTTTCCAGGAAAGAATACTGGAGTGATTTGTTACTTCCTTCTCCAGGGGATCTTCCCCACCCATAAACTGAAGTCTCATCTCTTGTATCTCCTACATTGGCAGGTAGATGCTTTACCACTGTGTCACTTGGGAACACCCCACTGCTCTTACATAGTTGCTTAATTCTCACCCTAGATTTTCTAGAGGAAAATTAGATTTCCTCTATTTTGTTTCTTTTGGTTTGACTGAAGTGGTCACTTAGCTAAACTGAGAAGGAAATGGCAATCCACTCCAGTACTCTTGCCTGGAAAAATCCCATGGATGGAGAAGCCTGGTAGGCTACAGTCCATGGGGTCACAAAGAGTCAGACATCATGACTGTGCAACTTCACTTTCACTTTAAATGATTTTTTACAATGGAGTATAACTCAGCCATTAAAAAGAATACATTTGAATCAGTTTTAATGGGGTGGATAAACTGGAGCCGATTATACAGAGTGAAGTAAGCCAGAAAGAAAAACACCAATTCAGTATACTAACACATATATATGGAATTTAGAAAGATGGTAATGATAACCCTGTATGCAAGATAGCAAAAGAGACACAGATGTATAGAACAGCCTTTTGGACTCTGTGGGAGAGGGAGAGGGTGGAATGATTTGGGAGAGTGGCATTGTAACATGTATGATATCACAAGTGAAACGAATCGCTGGCCTAGGTTTGATGCAAGATGCAGGATGCTTGGGACTGATGCGCGGGGATGATCCAGAGAGATGGTGTGGGGCGGGAGGGGGGAGGGGGGATAGGGATTGGGAGCTCATATACACTCGTGACTGATTCATGTCAATGTATAGCAAAATGAATACAGTATTGTAAAGCAAAACAAACTAAAAAATAAAAATTAAAACAAAACAAAAACAAACAAACATTTTTGGTTAGTCTGACCTGTCAGTACTACTCCAGTCATATGCTACAGGCTACCACCTAGCCTAACCTGATCTATCATGTTTTAGAACTAACCTTACTGAGGTTGCCACTCTCCTTTTCTTTCTCATTAGATTAAGTTATACAAAAATATCTCTGAGCTGTGAACATTCTTTAGGTCTGATCAAATAAACCAAATATAGTAAATGCAGTTTGTATTTTGTGACTTGGGTCTCATCTTTTAGCATTGCTATTTAAAACCCATTTCTTCTCAATTTTCTTTATCCCATTTTCCTCTGTAGTGGCATTATGACTGAATACTTTAATTTATATACAATCATTACTTTGTATAATTTATATTATATAGTATTTGTTGTCTTGAATTATTTAATACTTTAACACATTAACGATATATATCTCATATAATGTTTTCTCCCAAAAGAAAGAATCTTATATGCTATTTAAAAACATTCCAAATGTTAATTTCCTTCTAAATTTCTTTTTATTATCTTCAATATTCGATCTCAAATGCATTGCCTAATGTTTTATTCTCTGACAAATAGTTAAGAACATAATGTTTGTCAAAATATGTCAGAACCAGGGGGAGCTTTGCAAAAATTTTAAAGTTGTTGTTCTTTATTGTAGGTAGTGATTGCATTATTTCAAAAAGGACAAAAAAAAAAAGATCTCACTTGTACTTTAGGTCTCTTCTATTTAAACTTGTTTATTTCCACTACCAGATGGTAATTCTTTCTCTAAAATATTCCAGTATTTTAAAGTTGTCTTATCTTTTCTATTGGAAATCTCTTTCAAGAGAATTGACATAATCATTTACTATGTGTACAATACCTTACAGATTAATTGATGAAAAAGCACCTTAAGGATTGGAATTTCTTTCTTGTCACTGTACTGAGTCCAGAGCAATGTCCCAGCCTGTCCTCAAAGCTACTTCCACCAGGATATTTCATTTTCCATCAATTTCTGCTCACTGAGTGGTCCTAACTGCCATTTCAGGGATTAACAGTGGGGAAGTAGAATGGAATCCCAGAGCTTCTCAGCAAATAGGACATCTAGCTTCTGGTTCTCCAAATGGGATTCAGTGCCAACATAATAACTGACCTTGTGCTCCAAGAGGACATAGAAATGAATAAAACAAGATTCTTGTAGTGTGCGTTGCCTAAGGAGACAATCAGGTACTGAGCACAAAAAAATAATGAGGTTAACATGATAGTAAAGTCTTATATGAAGTGTGTCAGCTGAAAAATGTAAAATTAAACCATCATTTGTAGGTGATAGTGTGGGGAATACATCACCAAAGGGATGACACTTAAAGATAGCAGGAGTATTGGATATGAAGATCATGTGTTGCTTGAACAAAGATGTGGGTATAAGAAACAGTATAGTCTATTCAAGAATATGATGGCAACATACTTATAAGAAGCATTAATATGTCTTAGAGTGAGCTAAAGCTTAGCTGAACCTCTGCACAAGCCAACATGAAGCTTCTAGAATTAAACTTTGTAGAGTTTTAATTTTATCTTAAGGTAGACTATGGAGAGGTGATCTTCTATTATCCTGGAATCAGGAAGAATTTGGAGAGGGCACTTAGGATAATGTTTAAAGACTTGGGCATTGAAATCAAACAGAGCTGGATTACAGAAATAATTCTGTCATTCACTATTGTTTAGAGTAATGGATTTAAACTCTTTAAGCCTCAGTAACTCATCTGCAAATAAGAATAATAATATTACATACCTTATAGGGTTCTGTAATAGTCAGTGAGATAACATGTTAGAATCTGATAATATTACCATGGGATAATAACACATGGGAAGTGTTCAATAAATGATGACTGTGATTCTTTATCTCCATAGACAAATTCAAAACAAGGTCATTTCGTTCTATAGCTCAATTCATTTAGTAGTCAGTTTATTTTTCACTTAAGTTAGTTTTGTATGCTGGTGTCAAAGGAGCAGCAGGTTAGCCGGGGGTACAGGTCAGAACAGAAGGTGCATACACCTGCCCAGCCACTGAATAAATCTGTCTTTGTGGGACAGGTGTTGGCAAGCAGACTCAGTAGTAAGAAGTCACAAAGTAATGTGAAGTCTGTATTTCTCAAGCTCAGTTCTCTCTTCCTATCTCTCTTTCTCTATCTTATTTGCTTTCTCACGTTTTCTTTCTCTCCAAACCTGTTACATCAGATTAAATACTTCTAAATTAAACTCATTTTCTAATCTTTACCACACTCTACTGTAACATCCAAACAACTGTTCGAATTAGAGAATTTAAAGCAACAATACATATTGGCCATTGAATCCTGCGGATTAAACCTTCAAATTCTTACTCCCCTCCTCCAACTCCACTCAACCAATGCTGTTGGTTAAGTAATTTCAACATACTAATAATTCTCTGTATCTTCTCTTGTGTTTCTGTATAGAACTAGTAGATTATTTTTTGGGCATAAACATAATCATATCATTTTCACCCCATAGTCTGACCCATGTCTAATTCTTTAGATCTATCTTGGCTCACTTTAGCCTAGGTGACAGTCAGTATATTCTCTGATTTAAAGCAATGTATATTAACTTAGATGGTAAACATTTGTGGATATGAATCTTAGACTAACCATCACTAACTATATAACTCTGTAAAAATATAATTTCTTATTGAACTACAGTTATGTCATATATAAAATAGTAATGATAATATTTGCATTGAAATGATTTTCTATTCATAGTAAATACTCTGAAGTACTTAGTAAAGTTTCTGACATCTTACAGACTTCTAAAATTCTTGTCGTGGTAATGAATAAATGAAATAAATGAGTGGACCTAAAAATAACAACTCAGATTGTTAGTACCTTTGTACCTATCTTTGTCTGGAATGCCCTCTACCATCTAATACAGTTAACAAAATTATACTCATAAGATGTACCTGACTGACTTATTCCCTTATTTCTCTCAAGTAGAGTGAAAATTTTAGCACACTATTTTCTACTCTGGTGTATGGGTGTATCCCTAGATGACTAAGGAGTTTAAGCAATTTAACTGATGCTAGATTTGGCTACATGATCTTACTTAAATCAAAATCTTTCATAGGCTCTTTTCAGTACTATTAAAACATAAAGTTTGAAATTAAATTTTGGTAAGATCCAAAGTAGAGATGTAAATTGCCCTGTCGAATAGGCTACCCATGGGGCCAGGGCAACTGTTTCAGTTGTTCTCTCTACTCAAGGACGAGGCACTCTTTCTAGTGCTTTAATTTACTGTTATCACATTCTAACATTTTTGTTTCCTAAATGGTATCTACCACCAGCAAACTCATGGAGGGCAAGGCATTTTATTTTTTTTAACATGTGATTGCACTGTATGTCCTAAACCAAATTGAGAAGAAGGGGACTGACTTGTCTCAAATGTATTTAATAAAATGTACTGATGGTATAGTTGTAGACACGTCAGGGAGTTCTAGAAAAGGTAATGTGTGAGTGTTCCAGTGGGGCCAGTGACAGAGAAGTAAGTTTAGAAGAAAGGTATATGATGAAACAGGAATACTGCCAATTAATAGAGTGTTCTCGAACATATACTGCAGATCTGGGCTACCTAGATTCAAATTCCAGCTCTTCTGAGTACTTAGTTTTGTGACTTTGTAAAATTATTTAATTACTCTGTGCTTTAGTTTCTTAAACTGTCTCAGCAATAGAGGGTTATAATATTATTCATGCAAGACAATCTATAAAAACAGCTTAGAACAATATTCAGAGAAGGCAATGGCAACCTACTCTAGTACGCTTGCCTGGAACATCCTATGGATGGAGGAGCCTGGTGGGCTGCAGTCCATGGGGTCGCTAAGAGTTGGACACGACTAAGCAACTTCACTTTCACTTTTCACTTTCATGCACTGGAGAAGGAAATGGCAACCCCTTCCAGTGTTCTTGCCTTGAGAATCCCAGGGATAGGGAAGCCTGGTGGGCTGCCGTCCCTGGGGCCGGACAGAGGGGGTCACACAGTGTTGGACACAACTAAAGCGACTTAGCAGCAGCAGCAGCAGAACAGCATTACATAAATGTTAGCCTTATCATTGGGTAGCAAGGCATTATTTGGAGATCTAGTATTAAAGTTTCAGAGGAACTAGAGTAATGTTATCAAAACTATAGCTTTGCAAAAGGAAGAAAGCAAAGACTCAATCATGAGAACCAAGTTTCCAGTACCACTGGTTATGGAGAAGCTCAAGGAAAAAAGAGCTTCTCTGGTGGGTCAGACAGTAAAATTGTCTGTTTGCAAGCTGGATACCCAGGTTCAATCCCTGGGTTGGAAAGATCCCTGAAGAAGGGAAGGGCAACCCACTCCAGTACACTTGCCTGGAAAATTCCATGGATGGAGGAACCTCACAGGCTGAATCTCACAGGCTACAGTCTATGGGGTCACAAAGAGTCAAACACAACTGAGGGACTTCGCTTTCAAGGGAAAAAAGCCCAGGTGCTAACACTAGATCTAATTTGGAACAGGAACAGAATTAGGAAAGGAACTTGTGAAGGGGAAATTGTCAAATGGTCCTTGAAATGAAGAGTAGAACAATGAAGTTCCAAGACAAGAGAAAGGCAATTAAAAATGATTTGGAAATATAGTCTGATTTTAAAATTTATATTTGGGGGGAAATGATCTGAATTTCAAATAATTTATAAGCGAATGTTTAAAAGTAATTTCATTTAAAAATTGTCTATTTTATCTCATTTAGCATGATAAAATTAATCAACTTTCTGTTTTTAACATTCAGAAATGAATTCCAGCAGACTTGAAGTATACAGATGATAATTTAAATTGCTAAAGAGTAATGAAAATTTAAATTATGCATTCATGATAGTTAGTGTTCCACACCACTCACAGCATCTACATGAGATCAAACTGGCCATATAAGCATTCAGTTTTCTTTTTCTTTATGACAACAGTCTGAATCTTTTGCCCATTCACCTTCTTTCTCAGTTAGATGCTATCACACCATACCAGAATATTTCCTATTTCTTTCTAATTATGACCATCAAAATAAAATATTATAAAGTTATGTAAAAGGAGTCAGCTGAGTTTTAAAACTGTTCATGTTTGCCCAAAGCCTGTCAGAGAGTACTCAAAGCAGTGTGACCTTCCTCCGAAGGGCAGCAAGGATAAAGAGAACAACTACTCATGCTTTGTGCTGCTGTTGCTGCTAAGTCGCTTTAGTAGTGTCTGACTCTGTGTGACCCCACAGATGGCAGCCCACCAGGCTCCCCCATCCCTGGGATTCTCCAGGCAAGAACACTGGAGTGGGTTGCCATTTCCTTCTCCAATGCATGAAAGCGAAAAGTGAAAGTGAAGTCACTCAGTCGTGTCTGACTCTTAGCGACCCCATGAACTGCAGCCTTCCAGACTCCTCCATCCATGGGATTTTCCAGGCAAGAGTACTGGAGTGGGGTGCCATTGCTTCCTCCGATGCTTTGTGCTGCTGCTGGCCAAATTCCCAGAGGCTTTGAGGAGCAAAGTAGAAGAGGGATAATGAGAGAAAGATAGCAGCCACACCTAATTAAGGGCTAGACCCTTTTTCTTACTGCTCAGAACAGTACAGAGGTCACAATACCCCAGAAGAGAGTTAACGGGAGTCAGTTCCATAAGTTAGAAAACAGTTTCAGTTTACTGAAGGAGAGAGTGATAGGGATACAAATACTAGGAAAGTAACTTTCAAATTAGCACTTCTCATTTATCTCAGATTTGATCTATTTCATCTTGTCAGCAAAGTGGAAGTTATCAGTTAGCTTTAACTCAAAATAACCAGCTTCTTTCTCTGATTCAATAGAATAGATTGAATAACACAAAAGCCTACTTATTTTGTTGTTCAAAATTAAAACTTATCTACAATATTTTTGTTACATCTTTGTTTTATACTATAGGATATTTTTATTATACAAGTGAAGCACTTAATGCTTTTAACTGTCCAATCTAAAATTAGTCTAAATTTTCCCTGAGTATCTGAGAAGAGGTAAATCAATAGAGTAGTTTATGAGCCTACACTTTAGAATTAATGAAAGAAAAGAAACTACTTACTGGTCCATATAAAGCAGAATTGTTCTAAAATCAGCAATTATGCAATGACATAAATATAAAAAGGACCAAAATAAGCTTTTGAATGTACACTGTTCATTCTATGTTGTATAATTTTTTGTTGCTTCTGTATCTTCATAATTGGACTAATCTTTTTGACATTAATAAGGAGGCATTTTTTGCATTTAAATTCTAAATCTGGCATATTGACACTTTCAGAGGACACTTAGGATGAAAGCCACATAAGTTAGCTAAAATAATTAATGTATATCAATTTTTCTTGATATTCTTCATTTCCCACTTCATCTACTGG
Source organism: Neotragus moschatus (assembly GCA_006410615.1). Taxonomy (NCBI): domain Eukaryota; kingdom Metazoa; phylum Chordata; class Mammalia; order Artiodactyla; family Bovidae; genus Neotragus; species Neotragus moschatus. The sequence continues at coordinate 468,094 of SJYA01001456.1, forward strand.
ATGGTTGGTTATAGCATTTATATGTTGATGCTCCTCTATGGTTCATATCCAAAGGCATTTATAAACTCAATTTGCTTTTCACATTTTCATTTTTAAGGATTTATGGTAGGATGAAGTGGTAACACATGGTAACCTCCACCAGCCTGGAGTACCAGCTGGTAGTGCTTGGTTATTAAATAATCACCCAGCTTTGCTTTTGTCATCTTGAGAAAAGCAGGATTAAGAATACTTTTTAAAGGAGAATTTAAAAAATAATAATGATGAGCATAATGTCCTTGATAATATATACAGAGGAGTGGGGTTAATCATCACTAAAATTTTTTCATCTTTTCTACAGATTAATTAAACTGATTAACAACCAAGAACAATTTTGCACAACAGTTTAGCAGGTGGACCAAAAAAACATACTAGTGGGAGGAGATGAAGTCATTTAGAATGCAAGTTAAGAGTGAGTATGGGCAGTGTACTGGAACACACCCACTTGAATTATATGCCAACAGTATTTTTATAACCTCTGCTGTATTACCAACTAAAATAATACAAGTTGTTTGTTGTTATTGAATATTGGCTTACTTTTCTTATTCCTATTTTTCCAGAAGTTATATTAATTCAAATAATAATTATTTGAATAAATTTTACAAAGCGTTTCCAAAAGTATCTACACAAACTAATATGAACATATCATCAATATTCAGTTTTACAAATAAGGCAGCCAACAGATAGGGAAGTATTTCAGTAGCAATTACAAAGTCAATTAAAAAGCAGAGTCAGAATAGAGTCTTCTGAAACAAACTCCTCATTCTGATGATATTCTCCTAAAGGGAATGGAGTTAGAGACACAGACCAGTTACTTATTAATTCCAAAATGCCTATGATTTTTGTAATGTCTTCTGAATGCTACTGACCTTATTTATGCTTATTGTGTGTGTGTGTGTGTATAATAAATAATTTCATTAGTTAACATGTATTTATCAGTTCATAATTAACAGACTGCTTATTTTTTCCCTAGTCATAGTAGTAAACATTGGGTATGGCAATCTGATGAGTAGAACTGCATTCTACACCACTCACTACAAGTCAGTGATTCACTTGGAATCAAAATAAAAACTTCACAATTTATTTAAAATAGGCAATGTAATTCCCATTAAAAATCAATCCTGTAAGTGTATTTCAACCCCAATTCTTAGCTGTTACCCTATAAACAGACAAGCAAATAATTCAGTATCAACAAAAAATCATTTTTAGTGAAAGGAAGAATAATCAAAAACTCAAAAGTATAAAGAATAATTATACAATGCAATAATATTGAAAAGTAGTCTTGTTATAGTAGGAACATCATTTTAAAAGTTACTGAGCAAAATGGGGAAAAGGAAGAAGCACTGGAAGCTAATATATTAAGAATCATAGCAATATAAAATTATTTGACATATCAGTATTTGTAAATGAGATTCAATTGTTTTGATAGAGTGAATACTCCATATTTGATCAAAAATAGAACGTGCACCCCCTACATATGCTGTATAGTTACTTAAAAATTAAGGAAAAAACTATATGGTAATTGTGTTCAGAAGAAATAAATAATGGTATAGTATTAGGAAGTCAAATTTACAAAAGTATAAATGAAGCAAAGAACTTTACAATGATAAAATGCAAAAAATCTGCAATAGGAAATTATTATGAAATTTTATGTATGGATTAGAATTCATAAAGCAAAAATTTCCATAAATACAAATAGGAATTAAAAAATAAGAAGAAACTTATAGTGAGTCTATTACAAATAAAGATGAGGAATATTAACAATACTTAGAATACTATAAACTAATAAAAGAAGGTACAAAATTCTCTCTGTTTCACTCTGGATCTTTTCACACACATGTACACACATAAACACACACATACACACAAGTATGACTTTCAAGTATGACCTGGATATAAACAATGTGCTTTTATTTCTCATGGTCATGAAACATGAAAACAGACCCTGACAAATCATTATATTTCAAGAAACTCTATGAAAAATAGAAATAGTACATGCTGTATTTTCTGGCCATAGTGCAATGAAATCACAAATGAGTGTACTGGAACCCTAATATAAACTATGTCTTTGGATGATAATGATTTGTCAATGTAGCGTTCATCAGTTATAACAAATCATACCACTCTGGTGGGGAATATTGATAAGAAAGGAGACTGCGCATGTGGAGGGGCAATGTGGAAAATCTCTGTACTTGTCTTTCAGTTTCGTTGTGCCCCTAAAACTACTCTAAAAAATAAAGAGTAATAAAAATAAGTAATAACAACCACCTTGAATTTACAAAAAACAAAAAACAAACAAACAAAAGTAAAAGCACCCAAAATTCTCTTTAAAAAAAAAATCCCTATCGACAAAGTGAAAACAAATACCCAGTTTACATACTGCCTAGAAAGAAATATCGGAGACGGCAATGGCACCCCACTCCAGTACTCTTGCCTGGAAACTCCCATGGACAGAGGAGCCTGGTAGGCTGCAGTCCATGAGGTCGCTAAGAGTTGGACACGACTCAGTGACTTCACTTTCACTTTTCCCTTTCATGCATTGGAGAAGGAAATGGCAACGCACTCCAGTGTTCTTGCCTGGAGAATCCCAGGGACGGTGGAGCCTGGTGGGCTGCTGTCTATGGGATCACACAGAGTTGGACACGACTGAAGCGACTTAGCAGCAGGAGCAGCAGCAGAAAAAAATACAGTAAAAACACTATGCATCAGTTCCAATGTGCCCAGTTAAAGAAGTTCTCAGATGAAGACCTATGCCTTAAATGCTTTCATTTTCTAAATAAGAAATATTTAAAACAATAGATTTAAGCATTCAACTAAAAATGATAGAAAAATATGGCCAAGATAAATATAAAGCGAGGTGGAGAAAGTCTTAATAAACATGGAATAGAAAATAAATTAATAATTTAAAATTTTAATAAATATAAAATAAAAAATAGTAAATCTACAACAATCTTAAGAAAAAAAAGGAGATATTTATGTTTCTCTTTCTGACTTATTTCACTCTGTATAACAGGTTCACATATATTAACACATATGTATGGAATCTAGAAAAATAGTGCTGATGAACCTATTTGCAGGGCAGGAATAGACATTGCAGACATAAGAGAACAGACTTGCGGATACAGCAGGGGACGAGAGGGTGGGCCAGACAGAGAGCAGCATCAAAACATATAATTACTATATGTAATAGATAGCTAGTAGGAAGTTGTTGTAAAATCCAGGGAGCTCAACCACATGCTCTGTGACGACCTAAAGGGGTGGAATAGGGTGAGTAGAGGGAAAGAGATTCAGAAGGGAAGAGACATAGATATACATATGGTTGACTCATGTTATTGTACGACAGAAACCAGCACAGCATTGTAAGGCAATTCTCCTCTAATTAAAAAAAAATTTTTAATGGATAATCAACAAAGCCCTAAGGTACTTGGAACACTGCTCAATGTTATGTAGCAGTCTGGAAGGGAGGAGCATCTGGGGGAGAATGGGTACATGTATTAATGTATGTAGAGCTGAGTCCCTTCTCTGTTCACCCAAAACTATCACAACATTGTTAATTAACTATACCTCAATACAAACTAAAAAGTTAAAAAAATAAACATAAAAATGGTGAGTGTAAAAGCACATAATTACAAATAGAAATGCTAATAATCAGGGTAGAGGAACACAGAAATAACTATGATTATTTGTTCAGTATTACTCAAGTAAATTTGGAAACTCTGGATGATGCAAATAATATTTTGCAAACATATACACTATCTTTAATGCCCAATATAGCATCAAAAATTACTGGTTCTTCAAAATCAAACCAGTATAACCATGAAAGAACTGAATATGGAAGATTTTTGCAATGAATATTCATATTATTAAGATTTTATTAAAAATTCACAAATCTATGTGGAAAAGGCTGAGAATCTAATAGAAATATAGGCAAAATATTTAAATATTACCTTTATAAAGAGCATATCCTTCTAGACAGGGAACATCTTGTTTAACACCATTAGTCATCAGAGGAATGCCCATTTAAACCATGTGTGTGCTAAATCATTTCAGTCCTCTCTGACTCTTTGCCACCCTATAGACTGTAGCCCAACAGGCTCCTCTGTCCATGGGATTTTCCAGGCAAGAATACTTGAGTGGGTTGTTATTTCCTTCATCTGGGGATCTTCCCAGCCCTGGTATGAAACCTTGGTCTCATGTCTCCTGCGTTAATAGACAGGTTCTTTACCACTAGTGCAAACTGGGAAGCCTACAATAAATTACAAATGTGTGTCTGATGATTGTTAGTGAGGAGGTAGTGTTAGGCAACAAGAACTTTCATGCACAACTAGAAGTGTAAATGACTACAATCACTTCCAAACACTTGTCAGTATCTACTACTATCAGTATCTATTAAAAATTAATAATTTTCTATTATTATTGAAAATAAGCAAATCCTGTAAACCAGTATATCCTCCTCTATGTAAACATACAACAGAAATAGATAAGTATGTGCTCCCAAAAATATATACAAGAACACTTATAGCCACTTATTCTAGATAAGCAAAAACTGGAAATGACTTAAATATCCATAAACAGTAGAATATATAAATATATTGTGGCCAGCTCATAAAATAAGTAAGAGTGATGAACTCATGCTTCTGCACATGATGATAAAAAGGAAATAATTCCTTTTACTAGAAAAATCTTGGATCAATCCTAAAAAGTATGGATCAAAAAAAACAAATAGAGCCAGATACTATAATTTAAACTACACAAAGTCAGAAACCCTTTATGATAGTAGAAATCAGAACACTGGTTACCTTAGAGGACATAAATGAATGGCAGAAGGCAAAGGAAGACTTCTGAAGTGCTGATAACATTCCATATGTTCATCTGTGTATGTTCATATTAATGTGTTTAACATAAAAATACTTTGCACTGTAGCTGAAATTTTGTTTATTTCAATCATTTTCCAGGAAAAAAAAATTTAAAAACACTTTAAAAACATAAAGAAAAATTAATACCCCCCAATAGGATGGTTGTAATTTATGATTAGGTAATTTGCAAAAGTAAATAAGCAAATAGTTATTTCTGGAAAACATATGTTATGTAACTAACAAATAAGCTAGCATTTGATTAGTTTTCAAAGACAAAAAACCATACCATATCAAAATTTTAAGAAACTGTGGTGGAATGACATTCTAATATGTGTTTGTTGACTATGTAAAAGAGCACAATATTTCTAAGGAACACTTTGGCTATTTATTTAAACCCAACAAAGAAAAACATACAAGGTCCATATTCTTGAGCTAATTATTTAATCCTTAGCTTTATATGCAAAAGTCAAATGCTTCAAATAGACAAAGGCGTAAGCATAAGAAATATCTAAGAGAAAAATCAAATTGTTAGCTACAAAAATGTTATGGTGTAAAATGTGTACTTTTCAAACATTAAAATCATGTTGATAATAATATTTAATAACACTGGAAATAATGAAAAATATTAATTTACAAAATAGATACATCAAAATTGTAATTATCTTTGATTAATTTTCTATATTATGTATTAATTAGCATCTATTAAGCAGAAAATAAATTTGTCTAAAATACATAGTTGTAGAACTAGATCTAAGTGTAAAAACACACAAAGTCCTGAAAACCTGGGTCCCTGGCACCCTATGACTTTGTTCAGGGGATGATGAGGATGTATTTGAACATTCACTGATCTTACTTTTTAGGATATTGTTGTTTTATATTTCCAGTACTTAACTAGAAGGCTTGGCACAGTGGATTTTCAAACCACACTCACGATGTACTTGTGTTCTTCTGCTAAGCACAACCAGCGCAGCCATTTTCAGTAGTCTCATTTTTCTTTATGCCCATGCAGGTCCACTGCATGATTTTCTCTTGGGATTCTCATGTTCTGAACAGACACTACTATCATTAACCCAGAACTGCTATCAATCATAATTTATTACAACCTTGAACTCACTTCCAAATATAGATAAAACATTTTTCAGCTCTCTCTGAATCAGGTCTCAGAGTAAAATTTATAAGACAACCTTGAGTGCAGTCTTTTATTAGTGACAATTTCTTAGCTCAGTCAAAAGAGCATGCAGATTATGTAAGTCAGCACTACTCTAATAAACAATGTTTCTTGGCCTCTCTAGACCTTGAAATCACGTTTGATGACTATGTCATAGACTCTGACTTCTAAAATATTCCTTGTCATATTAAAAAGTAAGGATGGAGAAATTAACACTTATTAATCTCCAAGCTCATGTCAAGCACAATACTGGACACTTATCATGTAAAAATATTTCATTTCTTATAATGACTCTTGAGAGTTGTGAAAGACCTTTTTTTTTAACTGAAGACAGAAAAATAAAGCTCAGAAAAGCTAGGGGACTTCAAAATGATTAAAAAAAAAAATAGTATGTGGCAAAACTGGTATTTGAACATTTGTGCCTACAACCAGATATCATGAACTCTAATGGTCTTTAGTGGATAAACCTACATGTACTGAGAATCTTCAGTTTCCATCGGGAGGCAGCACAACATAATAATCAGGTCCTTCTGCTCAGGATTCAGCCCGCTGTAGTCTGAATGGTGGTTTTAGCACAATAGGTAAGGAAAGTTATTTAACATCTCTTAGCACTACTATCTGGGTATAAAAGTAGTTATACTCTATCAATTTATTCTTAGGAAATTGGTCCTGGGTGTTCATTGGAGGGACTGATGCTGAGGCTGAAACTCCAATACTTTGGCCACCAGATGCGAAGAGCTGACTCATTGGAAAAGACCCTGATTCTGGAAAAGATTGAAGGCCAGAGGAGAAGGGGATGACAGAAGATGAGATGGCTGGATGGCATCACCGACTCCATGGACATGGGTTTGTGTGGACTCCACGAGTTGATGATGGACAGGGAGGCCTGGCATGCTGCAGTTTATGGGGTCGCAAAGAGTCAGAGACGACTCAGCGACTGAATTGAACTGAACTGAATTGATCTAATTATTGAAATTAATAAAAATAATTTAGTGGAGCTTGATATATAGTAACCATTTCATTATTGTTAGTTGTAACTCTGATTTTGTTTTTTCCTTGGGCTTCCCTTATAGCTCAGTTGGTAAAGAATCCACCTGCAATGTGGGAGACACCAGTTCAATTCCTGGGTGGAGAAGATCCCCTGGAGAAGGGATAGGCTACCCACTCCAGTATTCTTGGGCTTCCCTTGTGGCTCAGCTGTGAAAGAATCTGCCTACAATGTGAGAGACCTGGGTTCAGTCCCTGGTTAGGGAAGATCCCCTGTAGAAGGGAAAGGCTACTCACTCCAGTGTTCTTGCCTGGGAGATATCATGGACAGAGGGGCATTGTGGGCTACAGTTCATGGGGTCATAAAAGAGTTGGATACAACTTAGCAACTAAATATTTCCAACATCCTTCAAAACTGAAACTTTCACTACTACTTTTAAGAATTTAATATTTCAATCTAACAGGATGCAAATTTGACTTTTTTAAAATCTCCCAAAAGAATTTATTTAATGTTCCACAATTTCTTAAATTTCCAATGTCTTCTTATATTAAATGAAGGAATTTGGATAAACATATGATATTTCTTTGTGAAACATTTGTTGATAATTTAAAAGTTAATTATTTCAAGGGACTTCCCTTGTGGTCAAATGGTTAAAACTTCACCTTCCAATATAAGGGATGCATGTTCGATCCCTGGTCAGGGAGCTAAGATCCCACATGCCTTGAAGCCAAAAAACTAAAACATAATACAGAAGCAATATTGTAACAAATTCAGTAAAGACTTTACAAGTGCTCCACATCAAAAAAATCTTTTAAAAAAGTAAATTATTTCAAGACTATTTATTCCCAAATGCACATGGCTATTATAAAAGGAGACTAACATAACTTCTCGTATGTAAGATTTCTTTTTCTTCTTTGTTATAGGGTTTACACTTTTTGAGGTACTCCTTTAAAAACCGTTTGAGACATTCTGTTCGAGTGAACACATTTGAGTTAAAAATCAACATCAAAACAACAGAAAATTAGAGGAAGTTCAAAATGAAGAGACTGGCTCATTTTTTGTCCTCTTCTTTGCCTAACTGGAACTTAGTAAAAAATCATTTAATGTTTCTTGCCATCTACAAAAGGTAAATAAAGATTTATAACATTATATTTCCTCAAAATTTAAATGAAGGTGGATTATGTCCATTATGGGGTTCAGAGTTCTTTGATACACATAGAAACAAATATAAGAATAATTCATTGGTTCATCTAATAGATAGGTATGCAAAACTTACCATAAACCAGGACATTTATCAAGCTCTGGGATAGCAAAGAACATATCCCTCATTCTTACAACAGTTTGTACTGAGTGAAGTGAGGAGATAGTCAATAAATTACTAATAAATAAAATAATTTCAGACTGTGGTTGGTTTTATTAAGAAACTAATATTCAGTGATAAGGGAAAAAATATTGCTCCAGCTTAATACTTGGATTGAGATCTGAGATTGAAGAAATAAGTCTGCCACTTGAAGATCCAGATTAGAGTATTTAAGACATTAAGGAAGAACTTTTGCAGTAGAAAAGGAAGAAAAGATATCTGTAGTGTCTGAAGGACAAACAAAAGATAGTATGGTCAGAACATAGATGCCTGAGATCAGGTATCTTAGAGATCAGGTCTTACAAAGATCTGTAGAGTTTTTTATTTTAGAATTTTCAGCAATATATACTAGGTATCATTTTCCTTTAAAAAAAAATCACTCTGGCTTCACCTTGAAAATGGATTGAAGAAAAAGGGAATTAAGGAATTATGTTTTTGTAATTGTGCAAAAGGCTAGTGAAAGGATAGTGACTTAACCCATTGAGGCTGCTAGGGAGACAGAGATAAGTGGATAAGAATGAGCTATAATCTGGATGTAACTCATGGTGAATTGAATATCTAAGTCTGAGTTAAATAGAGGATGCCTATCTTTTGGTTTTGAGTAACTGGGTAGTTGATGTTGCCAGCCACTGGAAGATACAGAAGAAGAGTCTGGTGGAAGTAATGTTCTCACTATGTTAAAAGTGTTCTTTATCATCACTTTACTCACTTCATATAAAATTTCAGGCTATGTAGTGTAATGTTTTGAGTGATTGATACTTGTTCTTAGTTCCTAATACTAAGAATTATCTGGGTAGAGGAAGTTCTCTAAGGAAACTTCTAATGGGAAATTATTGGAGGATTCTCTTTAAGACATGACAATAAGTGCAAACAATGTAAAGAAATTTCAAGTTTTGTAGATATCTGTATTTATGGACTATAAGAATGCCATTAATAACTGAACTCTAAGGGGTATAATTATAAAAACAATAACAATACATTAAATAATCTCTTTTCCTCTTTCTATTTGCATAACTTCATTTATGCCATGGTCCTTGCTCTGGTTATTTATTGCTGTATTACAAAATATCTCAAAATTTAGCAACTTAAAATGATAGCAATCATTAATTTTGCTTGCAAATCTTCAGTTTTTGGATATCTCAACACGAATGGCTTTTTTGCCTGTTGTAGCATCAGCTGGGATGGGGGAAGTAAAGCTGGAGGTTTCACTTTCAAGGTGGTTCACTCAGATATCTGGCAAATTGGTATGGGCTGTCAGCTAGGAGCTCAGTCAGGGTGTCATTTGGGTGCCTCAGATGAGCCTCTACATTGGTCTGCATGTGCTTCCTCACAAATTGGCAAGTGATTTCAATCAGCAAGTGTTCCAAGAGGCCCAAATGGATGCAGCAGGGAGTATAACTTAGCCTTCGAAGTCTCAAACATTCCTGCAGTATACTAGTAGCCAAAAAATTCACTTAGGCCAGCTCAGATTCAGGGAAAAGAGAATTAGATATCACCTTTCAGAAGAAGTGGAGCTTCCCTGGTGGCTCACGTGGTAAAGAATGCCTGCCATGCACGATACCCAGGTCAATCCCTGGGTCAGAAAGATTCCCTGAAATAGGAAATGGCAACCCACTCCAGTATTCTTGCCTGGAGAATTCCATGTATTCCATGAACACAGGAGCCTGGTGGACTAGTCTGTGAGTCACAAAGAGCTGGACATGATTGAGCGACTCACTTTTGCAGAAGAGTAGAAAAGAATGTGTACTCATCTTTAATTTACCACAGATCATCTTAATAAAGGGCTTCTCAGGTGGCTCAGATGGTAAAGAATCTGCCTGTAATACAAGAGATGTGAGTTTGATCCCTGGGTCAGGAAGGTCCCCTCCACAGCTGCTGCTAAGTCGCTTCAGTCGTGTCTGACTCTGTGCAACCCCGTAGATGACAGCCCACCAGGCTCCCCCGTCCCTGGGATTCTCAAGGCAAGAACACTGGAGTGGGTTGCCATTTCCTTCTCCAATGCATGAAAAGTGAAAACTGAAAGTGAAGCCTCTCAGTCGTGTCCGACTCTTAGCGACCCCGTGGATTGCAGCCCACCAGGCTCCTCCGTCCATGGGGTTTTCCAAGCAAGAGTACTGGAGTGGAGTGCCATTGCCTTCTCTGCTCCACAGTGCTACTAATAAGTAAATAAATGAGTATTTTAAAAAATATATACTAATATTATGCTGTTCTGATTCCTATGTTAGTTGCTATTAAGAGTATTTCCATTGAATTTTTTATGGATACTAATGAGTTTGCTTGTAGTCCAATGGAAATTGAAAAAACAGAAATCAATATATGTGGATTAACCATACACTGAATTGCAGGTGATTATGACAAACCAAATTTTCAAGTAGAATTTCCATTACAGTGATTCTATGCTAGAAAACAAATTGAAATGCCAAATAATGTTCAGTTGAGTTGTGTCCTCAGATAACACTTTTCTAATTGCATTTCTTGCTTTAGAGAACAGCAATTAGAAAATTACATATGCTGAGAAAAGAGGCTCAGGAAAGGCCTTGAGATTCTGGCTCACCATTGTTAATGAAGTCATACAATCTGTCTTTACTTATTAGGGTTTTTAAGCAGAGAACAGCTGAAAAGTAAGTCCATTTAAAGTGAAATTACAGAAAGGCAGAAAAGACTTTGATAAATATATTTGAAAGAGTAGTATTTTTTCACCTGTTCATGTGGCGAACATCTGTGGGTTTTTTGGCAATTCGTGTTTCCACTCTAAAAGAAATCTAGTTCAAAGACTCATCCTCCCTTGTATCTATTTCTTTGAAGTGTTCCCTTGGATCCCTTAAACTATGGGTAGCCAAATGATTTTGGCATGTGGAATATAGATTCATTACAAATTGAGTCTCAGGATTCAATATTTTATCTTCTAGTCTGTCACTACCTGCTTATACTTTTAACCAGGTCCTTTGAACAGTTAGCCTTGCAGTTAAGCAGAAATCCTACTTTCACAGGCAAAACAACATTATAACATATTTTCACATGAAAAGAAAAAGGATGATGAGATTGTTAACTGATAGTGATAAAAGAAAATAGACAACAGAGAATGTACATATGCTGGTAGAGGAAGGTTCTCAGATACACTTAAATGAAAGTGAGTACATAAATTTAGATATTGTCAGTAGTGACATGCAGCTTGCTCTTTGAAATTTGTTTCTATGTTTTCCCTTCAAATTAATAAAATTATTCCTCAGTATGTTAACTAAATAAATATTTAACATTTTCTTTTTCTTGTAAAGGCTACAATGTATTTAGAAATATAGTGATTTAAAATAAGAAAATGATCAAAACTTATATAATGAAGTAATCCTTGTAAACATTCAACCATGTATTAAACTGTCCTTGCTGCTAAGTCACTTCAGTTGTGTCCGACTCTGTGCGACCCCATAGACGGCAGCCCTCTATGATAAAAGACATGGTATTTTTCCTCATCTATTGTCCAGAACATTTTAACCCCTAATAAGAAGTGTAACTGTTACATTTTTTTTTTTTTTGTATTTGGTGTATTAATGCATTTTGATTCATAGTACTAGGATATTGGTAGGTGACTTTTTTTTGAGAGAAAAGATAAAACTTTTACCTGCTTTACATGTTTTATCTTTAAGGTGGGAAAATATATCTGTTTAGAATTACTAAATTAGTAAGTAGTATTTACTATAGTAAATTAGTATTTGTGTGCATGTGCACGCTAAATCACTTCAGTCATGTCTGACTCTGTTATTCTATGGACTGTTGCCTGCCAGGCTCCTCTGTCCATGAGAGTCTCCAGGCAAGAATACTGGAGTGGGTTGCCATGCTCTTCTCCAGGGATCCTCCTGATTCAGAGATTGAACTATGTCTCATTGGCAGGTGGGTTCTTTACCACTAGTGCCACCTGGGAAACCCCAAATTAGTATTTACCATATTGTATTCTTATAGGCAATTCATTTTTACATATAGATATATTTATCCACCTTGCTTTGCTTTAGTAAGGATTTGATAGGGGTAATTTGCACCATATCATGATAATTTATTCCTTTTATTATTATTTTAAACAGTCCAAAGAAGCATATATTTATTTATTAGCTGAAACTAAAAAGTGATTAAGTTGATTATATGTATGTTAGTTATATTCTCTTGAAAATTATAAATATCATGTGTTATACACAAGGTGATGTTCTAAGAATGTTTTATTAACTCATTTAAAACACACAAAATTCACAAAATGTGCATGCTATCATAGCAAATTTAATTCAGGGATGTAAAGTACAGAAGGTTTAAAATACTGCTGCAAGATCATACAGTTTGTAAATATTGGAGTCAGGTTTTGAACTATGGATTCATAACTCAATTTCTAAAATTTAAATCTACTTAATAATAAGAAATTTGAACACAAGTATACAGTCAAGGTCATGTGAAGACAGAGGAATACAATAGTCATCTACAAATCCAGGAAAGAGACCTCAGACAAAACCAACATCTTGATCTTTGACTTATGTCATCCAGAATTGTGAGAAAACGAACCTGGCAAACCATCCAATATGTGGTACTTTATTTTGGTAACTCAAGCAAATAATATGGATGATACATGGCAAAAAAATCAGCCTGCAATGCAGGACACTCAGGTTAGATATCTGGATTGGGAAGATCTCCTGGAGAATGGAATGATAACTCACTCAAGTACTCTTTTTTTTTTTTTTAATTTAATTTTTTTAATTTTACTTTACAATACTGTATTGGTTTTGCCATACATCAACATGAATCCTCTACAGGTGTACTCTTGACTGGGAAATCCCATGGATAAAGGAGGCTGGCAGGCTGCAATCCATGAGATTGCCAAGAATCGATATGACTGAGCGACTGAGCATGAGCAAATAATACAGGGAAATGCCCTATTTTTTGACTTTAGGAGACAAAATATCTTCTAGTGTACTTCCTAATAATTAAAATTTGGGAGGAAGAGTGATCAGGGGAATGGAAATCAGAACTGTAGTTTCAACTGAGTTAGAGATCTCATTATGCCTTCAAGTTGAGAAGCCATGCGTACAACTCAGTCAGTGGATCTGGGACCGGAAGAGTTGTCTTTACTAGTATTAGCAATCTGTGAGACATGAAGTGATATCTTATACAAAAGGTGACATCAGTCGCAATATCTATATACTTAGATGGAGTTGTGTAGACTTGTCCTGTGTTTTTACTTCTGTACAGTGTTATTAAGAACCTCCTACAGAGGAGTACAGATAGAGGTAATATCAGTGTTAAAATAGGTGCTTCATGAATGCAATAGATGGAAGAGCAATAAAGATCAAATGCTTAGAACGGAAGGCCAAGATTGGTGGAAGAGGTCTACAAGGACCATAGTGAGTTAATCTTTATTTTCGCCTTCCCCATATTTTCATAGGAAAATACAGAAAGCTCTAAAGACCAAAGTAAACACTTAGAAAGAAACCATTGCGAATCACTTAGAGTCCATTTGATGACAGATTACAGAACTTTTACAATTCCATTTTTGACATATAGTTTGTGATTATCATGGCAGGAGAACGATCGAGATAGAAGAATAGGAGAATATACTAGAGAAACTATTAATAGTTTGTCATCAAAATGGAACTCACCACTTTAGGGCCGAAAATGTGGATAGTGTTCTATGGCAGCTGCAATGCACAGGGTGACCAAGGGGTTGTAGAAGCCAGAAAATACAGGATTTGCACTTAAAAGGAAGCTGTTCTAGGGCACATGGCTTGCAGTGACAATGAACTAAACAGAGAAAAGGGATTTTTAACCTTCCCTCCTCTTGATTCAACACATTGGCATATATGAAAAGACAAATTCAGATACTTGGAAAAATGGTGGACTCATCCTTCTTACAATTTCACAGTAGCTAAAATGACCTTTTGATTTTAATCTAGATGCTTGCCTTTCCTCTTTGGTTTTAGAAAACCAAGAGTTTTCTTTTAATAACTCTGTGCTCAAATTCATGAATTCTTTCCCAGCATACTTGACCCAAATTCAGTGTTGTCTAGAGTTTTGAGTTCTTTTTCCTAATGAGGATGATGACAGTTTTTTAAGTGCAAATATTCTCTTGCAGTGGACACAGATAAATATTTAACTTCAAGAATCTGAACGTGAAAATCACCAAAATTTTCTAAGTTCTTTCTTAAAGTCTATGGAAACTATCTTGCATTTTTGTTTACTTTTATGAACATATAAAATGACTATTGTGAACCATGATGTAGAAAAACACACTCAGCAATGGCAAAGCCTATTCAGAACAAGCCTCTCCAAAGTCTATAACTTTTCATGTTGTTGGAGTGCTGCTTAAAAATATCAAACTGCAAAGATGCACTTCTAGAAATTATAAGTAATTTGTGCATCAAACAATATGTACAATAGTACTATACAGTAAATTGGACCAGCTGCCTATTCCTACCATTACAGCTGGTTGCAAAGTATGTAATTTATGTTTTCTGCAGCAGAAAGTGGGAAGCCTTTTTAAAACTGTGTTCATGCTTTTATAAAGAGCCTTTTCCTGTTTTATTTTTTAACCATTGTAGGTTCAAAAGAGATGGTATTTTTCCATTATGTTTAATGTTAATCCCTTTCTATTATAGTTAAAAGGTCTATTAAAGCACTTTTCCTATGACCTTGTATTCATCCTAATGAGTAGATGATTTAGATACATATTTACCTTCATGATATTCTTAAAATATTTTTAAATTCTATTTTTAAAAAGTATTGGTAATACTAATAAAGGTATACTTGATAGCAAATAATTGGCTCTTAAAATTTAGTAAATGGCATAGGTTCATCTAAAAAGTTAAAAATAATAATGTTTTCTATTGATAAACTGAACAAGTTTCAGAATGTCACTGTTGCAATTTCTTTTACTATTTCTTAGCTTTTTACATTTGTTATTTGATAACAAAAAATATAAAATATATTTATATATTAATTACTGTTTTCCAGTGTATATGATGGAATGACTCAAAATCTGAGGAAAAGGTTAAATGTAGAACAATTATTTAGAAAGAGATTTAATTTTGAGATTTAGAATATCTTTCCCATTTTCAAACTAACCTTTAAAAAATTTAAAAATTACTCAATGTGTGACTTGGGTTGTAAGATTCACTTTTTAAATTCAATAGTGTCATGGGAAAACACACAATGTAGATTAATATCTAGTGAATATGTTAATGGCTTATGAAATTTTACTGATTATTTTATATATTTTTCATGGTAAATTTACATGTTCAAGTTACATAAATTTTAAGCTTTGGAGTATAAATATTCATATTATCCAACTTTAATCAAATAATTATTATTCATTTAGAATATGAACAAATTAATCCTAGGTAAACTGCATCCTTCCTGAAGATTCAGGTGATATTTATGAGTAAATTGTATAAATGAAAAAATATTAAATGTGATCTGACTGACTTTAGTATAATTCATAATATTTATCTCCTATAAGTAAAATACAAATGTGTAGTTGAATATCTGATAAAATTCTGTGAGGAATATTTCCAAGGTTTTTTTTTTTTTTCTTTTGGTTATTTTACTCACTAATTTGGCTTTATTTTGGTTGTTTTGATTAATTAGAGGTGACAAGAAATACAAGGAACTAACACCTACTGGACACCAATGTCTCTTGTGTGCACTTGCCCAAATTGGGGGCTCTGAGTGTTTTTGATAGGGGAGAGGTTTCAGGCCTCTTGAAAAATGAAGGAAAATAATTTTCTCATGTTTGAACAAGAGAAAAAGAAAGGGGCTGCCTCTTCAGAAAAGCTAACTTTTCATGAGATTTCTCTAATTCTTAACATTCCACCAATTGACTGTAGTCTGGAAAGAGCAACTTGGGTTCCCAGTAAACTAATATAGCAGATTATAAAAGGAGGCAAGACAAAAGGTAAGGTTCTTTGAAGTGAACCTGTAGAAAATATTATCAGCCCATTTTTGAACAGTTGTTTTATATACTGACGTATAATTATGAAGCCTCCATATTTATATATTTTATTCAACTCAGTTTATACACTGTATTAGAATAGGATATTCCACATTTGAGAAGAAAATAAATATAATCATTAAATATATATGATCTCAGAAAATATATATGACCTCAGAAATATAACTGTGGCTGCCTGAAATGACATTCATGGTCTCATTAAAACTTCCAGAAATGTAATAATTTTAGTTACAAAAATAAAATGTTGAATTTTCCCCATGTTTTATCCCTTTAATTTCCTACTCTTTCAATTTGCCTTTGTTTATCTAAAGATAAGGCACCCTCAAACATCCTCATTGAATCTGTTGTCTTTAACATGGTGTCAATATTAAATCTTTATCTTAATGATTGAGAATACTGGAGATGATGGCTCTAATGAGCCTCACACAGACCTGTTTATTATACTGTACAAGCTACTTTTAAAATCCCTCTGATGGTTTTTTCACACTCTGCTGCTCTGTGTAAGTAAATGAGAGATGATTGACTTTTTAAAGAATAAAGCCTACTATGATTCCTTTCAATAGAAAAATAGAGAGGTAAAGGATGTTTTTTGTTGTCAACTTGAATAAAGATAACCTATGTTGTGGGTTATAACCCAAAAGATTATGAAATTGGAATCAAGCAGATTTGGTTCAAATCCCATCTATGTTATCCCAGGTATTAGTGACCTAGGTTATGATTTATTTAACTTCTCTGAGAGTCACTATCCTCTCTATAAAATTTGGAATTAAATCTTCTCTTTAGGATTTCTGTGAGGATTATAAATATCACAGGGGCTATCAGAATAAAGACATTCATGGTAAATATAGTTGACTGTGTGGGTGTGGTGTTAATTATCCTCATTTAAATTATTTTTTTAACTTTAATTTTGTCTTATTTGAAGAAAAGCTTTAACTTCCTTGTTGTATTGGTTTCTGTTGATCTGAAATTGTCAGCCTGATATTTCCCCAGCAAAAATGGATCTGTCTGGGGTCAGCAGAGAATTGCAGTTTGATGTCTGCCACCATTGTGAGCCATATGCAAGTGTCCGAAGAGCATGAGGAAACAAAACAAAACAAAAACATTTTATAGAGGGGAAAACAAAGTTGGGGGGGTTGTGGAAAGCACAGAGTCCATGGCTTTTCAATGGCTGAGTCCTTGCCAGGAAAGAGGAGTCTTTCTTTTTTCCTTTTAGGTTTTGCTCTTGTCTCAGGGCAAGAGAACTCCCCATTCTGATCTTCCACCTATATTTAATTGAGGTTGTTATTTATTAATATTTTTATACCCCCCCTTTTTAGTCAAGATATTTCTCTGAAAGCATCACTCGTCAAGAGTCAGGCTTTCTAGATTTAACAGGTTTTTGTCCCTCGAGGCCAGGAAGGAACTTTCCTTGGTATACTGTCTCACACTGAAAGGACAGTGCACAGATAAGAAAACTGTAGAGGTCACATTTGAGTAACAAAGAGAGGTAGGAAAGAGAACTCTATGGCAAATTTTATGTAAGTCCATATATCACCTGAATTATGTCATCATCAAATGTTTAGTGATAGATTTCCAAGAAGCCTGGTTCAGATATCTTTGGAAGGCTGTTTCATCAGATATGGTCTGGTTCAGGTCTAGGAAATCTGTACTTTGAGGTCACTAGGTGATGTGCAGGTCCAGTCAAGGTTTAGTGCTTACTTTAGGTGTGTCATGTGAATAAAAGAGTCTCTTCTCTGGAGTTTGGTGGCACGCATGTTGGTAAGTGGCCTGTCCAATGAGGTCAGAGAGAGTTTTTCTGGGGATGTATTTACTAATAGAAGAAATCTCCAGATATCAAGGTATGATGCATATAGTCTGTCTCCTGAGAGTGCACTGTGCAAAGATTTTTCTACAAAAACAAGATTATGTCTATCAGATTGTATTTCAACAAGTGGGACAAGTCAGGTAGGCACCTTTTATGACCTTGCAAATGTTTTCCCATCAATATTAACTCATGAAAGCTATCATTTTGTCAGTATGTGGCAGTTTAACACACGTATAGTGATGAGGAGTGGGAATTTTAGAGTCTCCAGTAGGACTTGGTTGATAGTTGGCATAAGCCAAAACTTTCTCCTTTTTATCAAATTTACAATTGTTGAATTTCCAATCTTGATTTTTCCTTTTTTATGGCCAGTTGATGGGTTTCTGTAGCCAACTTTTCTATAGTATTGTTGGGGGAAATATCCCTTGGACCATGACAGGGGCTTGGCCATTCTTGGTCCCTTTCAGGACAGCACTCCTTGTGAAAGTATTATCAAGGTGATTTCCCTTAGTTGCAGAATGTCAGGTTTAGAAGGCCTCAGGAGAAGGAAATGGAAACCCACTCCAGTGTTCTTGCCTAGAGAACCCAGGGATGGTGGAGCCTGGTGGGCTGCCATCTATGGGGTCGCATAGAGTCGGACACGACTGAAGCGACTTAGCAGCAGCAGCAGCAAAATCTTAATAATAACTAAAATGATAGTTAAAAGTAGGCATCTAGTAATTTCCGAATACTTCTAATTTTATTTCAGATGGAAGTAAAGGAAGCCACATTGCTTCTGCAACATTCCAAAATCACAAGCTACTCCCAAAGCATATCTACTAAGGATATTGGGAGTTTTACCCTTGGCTGAAAATACAAGCCACTGTGCATGCGTGCTCAGTCTCTCAGTCATGCCCAAGTCTTTGTGACGCTATGGACTGTGGTCCACTGTAGGTTCCTCTGTCCATGCGATTTTCAAGCAAGAATACTGGAGTGGGTTTCCATTTTCTCTAGGGGATCTCTCAACCCAAGAATTGAACCCATGTTCTTGCATCTCCTGTGTTGGCAGATGGATTCTTTACCTTTGAGCCACCTGGGATACCCCACAAGCCAGTGCAAGAGCATATAATTCAGCCTGTGGAGCTGAAATAGCCAGAGATAAAAATGCTGCCTCAACAACATCAAAAAGAGTAACAATAGCATACCCAGCACAGTATTTGCCATGTCATCTTTTATGTAAGAACCATTAGTGAACCATGAGAAGTCAGAGCTACCCAAAGGAATATCCTGAAGATCATCACAAGAAGACAGGAGGTAATTGATCAGGATTAAGTAGTTGTGAGGAGGATCAAGGGGAGAAAAGTAGGATTAAGGTTATTACAGTGTAAAAGAGTTATGTGAGGAGCACTGTGCAAAAGGACTTCACAGGAGGTGAAGCACCTGGCTGGTTAACATTGAGTGTGATGAGAATTCAAGAAAGCCTTTATTGCATGAGATATAAAAATGGTTTAAGAAGGTCCCACAAAGTTTTTCTCAGTGGTTTAACCAATGGATAGTTGACATTATTGGCTCTATAGGGATGGAAGATATCCCCATCCCACAGGGTTCATTTGCTGATTAGAATACCACAAGGGCATTTTCTTCCTTTTCAGTATGTAAAAGTAAAGGAAGAATCTGATTATTGGATTGCTCAAGGGAGTTAGGTTCATTAAACTACCTTGAAGGACTTAAAAGTTTATGTCATCTGGTTCTTCTCATACTATGGGTCAGGCTTGTTATTCTATAGTAAAACATACAGAGGCTTATCCATAAGAGAGAAATTTGGAACCCAATTTTGGCAAGAACCAACTAGATGGAGAAAACCTCAAAGCTGATGCTTAGTTTGTGGTTTGGGGAAACTCAGGACATTGTGAAATCTGTATAAATCTAGGTCTACTAGTTGCCTGATACAGATAACCTCAGTATCAAACCTGAGTTTGGGCAAACTGCAGATTTTCTTTGATGGTCTCAGGTCCCTTTGAGACTAAAAGTTTAAGAAAGTGCATGTAGTCTTCCAGTGTGGAGCCTAAGAACAAAGAAGCTAATAATCTATATATTGTAACAAAGTAGAACCTCCATGTAATTTTGTATCACTCATAGAATGGACTTCTGGTGGGAATGGGTGTTAATAATGGTAATCCATTAAAGTTAGGAAGGACAAGGTGTTGAGGAATAGCAATGTTGTTTATTGATCCAGAACAAACCACTGTCCTCATATCTTAAGTTTTCATATTGGTGCAAATAGAATTGTTAGATGGGCCAGTAGTACAAGTATAATGAAACCTAGAAGTTTGTGATCTTCTATTATGGATTTTATGCCCTGAAGGGCTTCTGATAGGGTGTTGCCTAATTCTGGGAGAGGTTTCAAGGCCTCTATTTGAATCTTGATGGGAGGCATGCGTGAATTTTGTCACTATCAGCTGGAGATTTTGCCTATTAAGAGAGTGATAGCTAATTAAAAATGGACAAGTGATCACTGTTTTCAGAATCAGCTCTATCATCATAAGAGACAAAACTAAAGTTCATTTAGTTCAATTTGATGATTACTATTATAGATTTATTCTCACCTTTTGGGGGAAAAAAATTTGGCATGGTGCTTCTCTAAGTATTGTTCTAATAAGTTAGCAGGGGCAGAGAAACCAAGGAGGAAATGGTGTGTATATCCCAAGGGACCTAAATAAAACAGAATAGGTTCAGAGACAGGGGTTTGTTGAGGTTCATTAGAGATCTCCCCTATTTGAACTATCTTTGTACACTGAAATAGGGACTTCTTTGTAAGGGGGGGGGTTGAGCACCAAGAATGTGGCTCCAGTGTAAGTCAGAACTGGAAGAGATTCATCCCCAATCTGTAATAATGTTTGTCTAAACCAATATAGAGGTAGGATTGGGAAAAGTGTAGTTCTTCATGACCCTACCATTGAAAATTAGGAACAGATTAGAAAGACTGGTTAGATAGCTGAAGGTGCCCAAAGCACTGCAATTTATAACATTCTTTTTTTCCACTGTCCTGGCTCTTTGTAATAGTACCAGAAGTTTGGAGCATCTTAGTTCTGTTTGCATACCCAGTCACTAAGTCCTGTCCAGTTTTTTGCGAGGCCATGGACTGTAGCCTGTAAGGTTTCTCTGTCCATGGGATTTTTCAGGTAAGAACTCTGAAATGGGTTGCCATTTCTTCCTGGGGTCTTCCTAACCCAGAGATTGAACAGGTGTCTTCTGCAATGGCAAGTAGATTTCCACTGAGCCACCTGAGAATTCCTGGTTTTGCTTAGCTGCCATCATTTACTGGTATTGAGGATTCAGAATTTTGACTGTCTTCCTATAAAGTGACTCATGTAGAGTATGGGAGAGCTGGTTTGTTGGATTGAGTAAATCTAGAGTGAATATAGTTTCCCATTCTATTCTGACCCTTTTTGCTAAAATAGAAAGGTCCAAGTTCAATCCATAATAAACATAGATTTAAAAGCTACCCAGGAGGAATCAACATCTGAAGGAAGACCAGAATTCTCTTTAAAAGTAATCTAACATCAATTATAATAGTCATGATTGGATTCCACAGGTTTTTGTTTCAATCAACATCCCTCAATTCAGTTCAGTTCAGTCACTCAGTCATGCCCAGCCCTTTGTGACCCCATGGACCACAGCACACCAGGCTTCCCTGTCCATCACCAACTCCTGTAGATTAGTCAAACTCATGTCCATTGAATCATTGATGCCATCCAACAACCTCATCCTCTGTTGTCCCTTTCCCCTCCTGCCCTCAATCTTTCCCATCAGGGTCTTTTCAAATGAATCAGTTTTTTGCATCAGGTGGCCAAAGTATTGGAGTTTCAGCTTCAGCATTAGTCTTTCCAGTGAATATTCATCACTGATTTCCATTAGGATGGATTGGTTTGATCTCCTTGAGCCCAAAGGACTCTCAAGTGTCTTCTCCAACACCACAGTTCAAAAGCATCAGTTTTTCGGCACTCAGATTTCTTTATAGCCCATCCATACATGACTACTAAAAAACCCCAAAGATTTGACTAGATGGACCTTTGTTGGCAAAGTAATGTCTCTGCTTTTTAATATACTGTCTAGGTTGATCATAGCTTTTCTTCCAAGGAGCAAGTGGGTTATAATTTCATTACTTCAGTCACCATCTGCAGTGATTTTGAAATCTAAAAAAATAAAGTCTGCCATGGTTTCCACTGTTTCCCCATATATTTGCCATGAAGTGATAGAACTAGATCCCATGATCTTAGTTTTCTGAATATTGAGTTTTAAGCCAACGTTTTCACTCTCCTCTTTCATCAGGAGGCTCTTTAGTTCTTCTTTGCTTTCTGCCATAAGGAGGGTAGTATGTGTATATCTGAGATTGTTGATATTTCTCCTGGAAATCTTGATTCCAGCCTGTGCTTCATCCAAAGCAGTATTTCACATGATGTGCTCTGCATATAAGTTAAATAAGCAAGGTGACAATATGCAGCCTTGATGTACTCCTCTTACTATTTGGAGCCAGTCTGTTATTCCATGTCCAGTTCTAACTGTTGACCTGTATATAGGTTTCTCAAGAGGCAGGTCAGGTGGTCTGGTATTCGCATCTCTTGAAGAATTTTTCAGTTTGTTGTGATCTACACAGTCAAAGGCTTTGGCATAGTCAGTAAAGCAGAAGCAGGTGTTTTTCTGGAACTCTCTTCCTTTTTCCATAATCCAGTGGATGTTGACAATTTGATCTCTGGTTCCACTGCCTTTTCTAAATCCAGCTTGAACATCAGGAAGTTCATAGCTCATGTACTGTTGAAGCCTGGCTTGGAGAATTTTGAACATTACTTTGCTAGCGTGTGGAACGAGAACAATTGTTTGTTAGTTTGAGCATTCTTTGGCCTTGTCTTTCTTTGGAACTAGAATGAAAACTGACCTTTTCCAGTCTTGTGGCCATTGCTGAGTTTTCCGAATTTGCTGGCATATTGAGTGGAGTAGTTTCACAGCATCATCTTTTAGGATTTGAAATAGCTCAACCGGAGTTCCATCACCTCCACTAGCTTTGTTCATAGTGATGCTTCCTAAAGCCCACTTGACTTTGCATTCCAATATGTCTGGCTCTAGGTGAGTGACAACAACACCATCATTGTTATCTAGGTCATGAAGATCTTTGTTTTATAGTTCTGTGAATTCTTGCCACCTCTTCTTAATATCATCTGCTTCTGTTAGGTCCATACCATTTCTGTCCTTTATTGTTACCATCTTTGCATGAAATATACCCTTGATATCTCTAATTTTCTTGAAGAGATCTCTAGTCTTTCGCATTCTATTGCTTTCCTCTATTTCTTTGTGTTGATCACTGCAGAGGGCTTTCTTATCTTAACTTGCTATTCTTTGGAAATCTGCATTCAAATGGGTATATCTTTTCTTTTCTCCTTTGCCTTTCCCGTCTCTTGATATCTATTTTTAAGGCATCCTCAGACAACCATTTTGCCTTTTTGCATTTCTTTTTCCTGGGGATGGTCTTGATCACTGCCTCCTGTACAATGTCATAAATCCCCATCCATAGTTCTTCAGGCACTCTCTCTATCGGATCTAACCCCTTGGATCTATTTGTCATTTCCACTGTATAATGGTAAAGGGTTTGATTTTGGTCATACCTGAATGGTCTAGTGATTTTCTCTACTTTCTTCAATTTAAGTGTGAATTTGGCAATAAGGAGTTCATGATCTGAGCCATAGTCAACAGCCCTAGGAATTGCCTAGCAAAGTCACCTAGCAATTGTCCCAGTCTTATCATGTGGAAAGTTAGTGAACAGCTCTTCGAGTTGTAACCCTAAAAACTTCTCATGACTTTCGCAATTATGGTTTTTACCCAATACTAGGCCTGGCTTTCACAAACAAGCATATGAACTATCTAATGAAAGTCCAGCCTGGTAAGTTTAAATTTCTCAGGAAGTATGTAAGGATCTTCAACTTCTTTAGGAAAATCTTTGATTAATGGTTCACAGTTCAGCTTTAGTCCAGGCAATATAAAAAAGAAGAAGAAATAATAGGGGGTTAGCCTCTGGAGCCTCAAAAGTTTTAATTTTAAAGGGATAGGTTTTAATAAGTTCAGAAGAAAATGGAGTGTGGGTAGTTTCAGAGAAAAAGAAAAGTTTGAAGGAAGAATCAGTAATAGAAGAGGTGCAGGAATTAGAAGAGTCACATGCTGTGTTGAAGGCTATGAACTAGGGAGCACCAGAAGCAAAGTCTGATTAGCATGAGCTAAAGGAGGGAGACAAGATGGAGCTGGACAGGGAGCATGAGACAAAGAAACAAAGGAAGGAGACACTGAGTCTTCAAGAGCAATTTTATCTTTTAGGTGTTTGTTTATCTCACTTAATCTTGAAGTTTTATTTGCAGAGAGTAATTTTAGACTTTTTGTAACATTGAAAGCCTCAAAATAACAATTGAAAAAAATCTTTCCCCTCAGTTCTGGAAATTTTTGAGCTGTTGTTGTCCCATTCAGTTTTACAGAAATTAAGTATGAAATATCCAAATTTCCCCATAATGGTCATTGATATTCTAAGTTGCTTTTGGTCAGGTTGATTTATTTTATTTAAAATGTGTATGAGGAAAGATCACTGTTTTAAAACATTAAATTGACTAGAGTCCCTGTAATGGGTGTACCCTCAAAATATTTAGATACCTGGGATCTCATTTCTCAGAAGATACTCTCTAGAATAAAGGAATAACTTTCAACAGGTCCAACATCTTACAGATTAAACAGCTCAATTCAAACAGCTTTCAAGCTAGTACCAGCCAATTCTAAGGTAACAGCTTAGTCCTAGAGGAGTCAAGCCAAAAGCTTTTTCAGCCAGAGTCCAGAGAATATTCTACTCTAATATACTGATGGCTGACCCGGCACACTGTTTCAGTGAAGCAGCTCCTGTTACCTATTGAATGGGCTAAGTGTTTTTTAGCAAGCTTTAGCTGAGTAGTCCAATTTCAAAATCAGATCCAAGTGCCAAATGACTACTCACATGTAGAACAAGGCCTTAACCAGAAAAATAAAACTATAATAAATCCCAAATAAACTCCAGAGAGCTTCAACTGCAAAGAAGGTGTGAGCTTGGTTTCTTGAAAAAGACACACCTTCACACTCTAGGATCAGAAAGGAAAGGAGTTAGTGACTTGTGGGTTTAAATACTTGTTTGTTTACCTATCCTGGAGCCTTCAGTGGTCTTCTGTAGGTCCCCATATGGGTCACCAAAATTTTGACCTGAATTAAATAAACTGCCAGTTATTTCTCCAGTAAGATGGGTTTATTCAGAATCAGCAGAGAATTTGCAATTCATGGTTTGTATTCATGGTGAGTCGTGAGCAAGTTCTTGCATATCGAGGAGAGAAGAACATCTTTATAGAGGAAAAAGAGGAATTTGGAAGAGATATAGTAAACATAGTGTCCTATGGCTTTTCATTGGCTGAGTCTTTGCTGGGAAAGAAGTCTTTCTTCTTACATTGGGTATCCCTATATTCTCAGTCATGAGAGCGCCTCCTTCTTAGCTCCCATCCCTATTTAATTGATGTTTCATTTTATTTATTCTTTTTTTTTTATATTTCTGCAAGCTGTCTCTTTGTCAATTTTTTTTCTAATTGCCACAGTGCACTATCCTTTTCCTCTTGTTTAGATGTTCACTTTATTTTTTCTTCTTTTTTTTATGAATTTTGGCTATGCTGGATTCCATGTGGTTCATGGGCTTCTCTGTAGCCATGTGGGATCTTAGTTCTCCTACTAGAGATCAAACCCATGTCCCCTGCATTACAAGACAGGTTCTTAATCAGTGAACCATCAGGGAAGCCCTTTTTAGATGAACATTTAAAAAGTATTTCTATCTTGAACTTCTCCCCACCCTGTCTTGTTCCACATGTTCTTCCTTATTGATTACTTAGCCAGTTGGTGGGGCACCGTCAGGTAAAGGAATCCAAACTATGGGCAAAATAAGGGAGACAGAGCTCTCTATGTATCCCTACACAGACAAAGTTGGCCCATTTTATTACTCCTTTTCAATATCACACTGGAAGTGCTAGCTAATGTAATTAGACTTCAATAAGTAATTAGATAAATTGATAAATAAATAATATACAGAATGGCAAGAAAGAAATAAAACTGTTTTGTTCACAGACAACATGACTATTTGTATAGAAAATCCAAAAGAATCAACCAAAAAATCTAATATGTGATTATAGTAAGGTGTTAGGATACAAAGTTAGTATACAAAAGTTGACAGCTTTCTTATATACAAGCAATAAATAAGTGGAATTTGAGATTAAAAACACAATAGAATTTTTAAAAGCAACCAAAAGATGAAATACTTAGATATAAAACTAACAAAATATACACAAGATCTACATAAGGAAAACAAAACTCTGCTGAATGAGATGAGAGAAGAACTGAATAAATGAGATTTCCCATGTTCATGGTTAAAAAGACTCAATGTATTAAAGATATCAGTTATTTCCAAAGTAATCCATGGATTTGATGCAATTCCAATCAAAATCCCAGAAACTTATTTTGTGGATAAAAACAAATTTATTCTAAAGTTTATGTGGAGAGAAGTAAGATCAAGAATAGCAAGCATGCTATTGAAATAGAAGAACAAATTTGGAAGACTAACACTATCTGACTTAAAAACTTACCATAAAACTCTAGTCATAAAGACAGTGTGATTTTACCAAAATAATTAAAAACCACTGGATCAGAATAGGGAACCCAGAAATGTACCCCATTAAAAGCAGCTGATTTTTGACAAAAGAGCAAAGGCAATACAATGAAGCAAAGATTGTCTTCTCAACAAATGGTGTTGAATCAACTGTATGTCCATGTGCAAAAAAATAAATCTAGACAGACGTTTAGAAAAATTAACTAAAAATGAATCACATACTAAAGGTAAAAGCATAACTACAAATTTAGAATATAGCACAAAATAAAGCCTAGAGTTGTGTGTGAAATGTGTAATATATGTAAGAAACAATTGATAAACTGGATCTCATGAAAATTTAACACTTTTCTGAAATACCATTTTCAAGGGAATAAGAAGACAAACCACAGACTGAAATAAAATATTTGAAAATGACATATAAAGGACTGCTTGGACAAATATATAAAGAACTTTTAAAATAACCATAAGAAAATAGTTTGATTTTAATATGAGCCAACCCTGAACAGATACTTCATCAAAGAAGATATATTCATGGCAAATAAACACAGAGGAAGATACTTCACATCGTATACCATCAGGAAAAAAAAATCAAAATTAAAAACAAAATAAACAATGAGATACCACTACATACGTCTTCAAAATGGTCAAAATCCAGAAAACTGACAACACCAAAAGCTGATGAGATTGTGGATCAGTAGGAACTCTCATTTGTTGCTGGTGAGAATGCAAAATGTTATAACCACTTTTGAAGACAATTTGCCAGTTTCTTAGGAAACTAAATACAGTTTTACCATATAATCCATTGTCATGCTTTTTGGTATTTACCCAAATGAGTAAAAAACATATATGTGTGTGCTTATAGTTGTATATATACAGCACATGCATGCTTATAGCAGCTTTATTCATAATTGCCAAAACTGGGAAGCAACCAAGTTCCCTTTAGCAGGTGAATGGAAAAATAAACTATGGAACATCCAGAATATGGAATAATATTCAATGCTAAAAAGCAATGATCAAGTCATAAGAGGACATAGAGGAACCTTAAATTAATATCAATAATTGAAAGAAGCCAATCTGAAAAGTCTCCATTATGTGTGTTTCCAACTATATGACATAATGGTAAAGGCAAAACTATGGTGATGTTATGCACTTCCCAGGTGGCAAGGTGTTAAAGAATTTGCATGCCAAAAAGGATACACAGAAGACACAAGTTCAATTCCTGGGTTGGGAAGTTCACCTAGAATAGGAAATGGCAACCCACTCCAGTGTTCTTGCGTGGAAAATCCCATGGACAGAGGGGTCTGGCAAGCTACTGTCCATGGAGTCACAAAGAGTTGGATTCAACTAGGCAACTGAGCATGCACACACAAATGGAGATAATTTAAAGGTCAATAGTAGTCAGGGTTTTGGGGTGGGAAAAGTGATAAATAGGTGAAACGTGGAGGATTATTAATGCAATGAAAATACTCCGTATGATAAATACATTTCATTATGTATTTGTCTAATCTCATAGAATGTCTCACCCCAAGAGTAAACCATAATGTAAATTATGAATTTTTGGTGAATATGATATGTCAGTATAGATGCAATTAGAAAAAAAATGTGCTACTCTCTTGTGGATGTTGATAATAAGATAGTCTATGCACATGTGGGACAGTGACTATATAGGAAATTTATTTATCTTCCTCTCAATTTTGCAGTGAACCTTAAACTGCTTTTTAAAATATGATTTTAATTTAAAGAAAGTTGAGTACACTTATGCAGATTTATTTCTGGATCCTTTATTCTGTTCCATTGGTCTGTGTATCTGTCCCTCCATCAGTACCACAGAGTCTTCATTACTGTAGCTATAAATTGACTTGAAATCAAATAGCCTGATTCCTTCCACTTTATTTTTATTTTTCAAAATTGGCTTAGTGCTTTACCTTTCCATATAAAAGCTAGGATAATACTGTCTGTATCTACAAAATCTCTTCATGGAATAATTTTAAGAATTGCATTGAAATTTTGTATCAATTTTAGATGAACTTCAAAAATGATTCTCCAAATCATTATTTATTATTATGACTTTTATAACAAAGTTAAAATCTCGTGAGTTTTTATTAATGTAATGTATTTCTGCTTCTCTCACTAAATTATAAACTAATTCAAGCAAGGAGATCTTTCAATACCCTTCCATACATTTCTGAGGTTCAGCTTGCTTGTATGCAAGAGAAAAGTGTTCACTAAATCTTTACAAATAAATTGCATTAGGATTATCAACAGTTACATTACATTCTCAATGTTTGTTTTCTAATTCATTATTCAAAATAATACCATTCTTTTAAAACTTAATTCATTCTTCTTTCCTCCATGATGATATGCTTTCATGTATTACTTTTGGTAGTTTAGACAGTACTCCTATTTGTTTGTTAATTTCTTGAGTGCATCAATGCTGAGGTTCTTTAATGGACCAGAACCTGGTCGCCCAGAGTTGATAAGTAAGGAAGAGAGAAAGATGCTGATATTCCTTGGTTTACACAGAAAACCAGTAAAGTCCCTGACACGGGGCTTGCTCTGTTCATGAAGGCCTCAGGCGCCCTCTCAGTGGGGTGAAGGCGCAGAGCATCTTCTCAAGAGAGTCTTAGAAGCCTGGGCAGGAAAATGAACCCAGAGGGCCTTTGTGCTCCAGAGAATTAGCCTGAAAAAGAGAGAGAGAGAGAAAGAGAGAGGGGGAGAGAGAGAGAAAACATGAGGACCAAAGCTCTAATGCAGCAAAGGTGTTTTATTCAACATTGTGTGAGTATTTATACTGATTTACAAGGTAGCTATTTTCAGCAGAGATAAAATCAAAACTTACAAGTTATCAAGTAAACATGAGGTCATCCATATGAAAGAGAGAGGGTTGTAAATAATCACTTTTACCGTATGAAAAGGAAGAGGGTCGTAAATAGTTGTTGATCACTGTATGGAAATGCAAGCATACTTCAGCCCCCAGGAGTAGCTTGCTGCTCCNAAAATCAAAACTTACAAGTTATCAAGTAAACATGAGGTCATCCATATGAAAGAGAGAGGGTTGTAAATAATCACTTTTACCGTATGAAAAGGAAGAGGGTCGTAAATAGTTGTTGATCACTGTATGGAAATGCATGCATACTTCAGCCCCCAGGAGTAGCTTGCTGCTCCACTTAATTCCTGAATATTCAGGAATTAATAAGGGACAGAGGATTCATGACAGATCCAAAACAACACACAGGAAGCCTCCTGTTAAATGCTTCCTGACACATCAAAATTTATTTTAAATTGTGTCTTTGTATGCATAGGCTTCCCCGGGTAGCTCAAATGGTAATGAATCTGCCTGCAATGCTGGAGATCTGGGTTCAGTCCCTGGGTTGGGAAAAGCCCCTGGAGAAGGAAATGGCAATCCACCCCAGTATTCATGCCTGGAGAGTCCCGTGGACAGAGGAGCCTGATGGGTTACAGTCCATGGGGTCACAAATAGTCAGACACGACTGCGTGACTAACACTTTGAAATAAATTGTTAATTAATATCTAGGAATTACATCTATGAATTTATGTTAACAGATCAATTATTTTCAAGGGACATTTGGAGTTCCAATCCATTGGAAGTTTTTCTCTCTGTTGTCTTTGTAAAGCCTAAGATTGCAGTATATCCTTCAATATTCATTTTTCAAGTCAGTCATGCTTTTGTAAAGATATATTAGCCATTTATTTATTTTTCTTTTTTTTTTTTCACCAGTTCAAAAACAACCCATGGATTGTGTTTTGAAAACTAGATTAACACACTTTTTTTTTTTTTTTTTTTTTTTTAACTAGGACCTCTTCTTAACTAATAGTACCAGTTCGGATTCTTCAGGGCTTCCCTGGTGGCTTCAGCAATTAAAAATCCTCTGCCAATGCAGGAGATGTGGGTTCAATCCCTGGATTGGGATGATGCCCTGGAGAAGGAAATGACAACTCACTCCAGTATTCTTGCCTAGAGAATACCATGGACAGAGGAACCTGGGGGCTACAGTCCATGGGGTTGCAAAGAGTCAGACATGACTTAGCGACTAAACAACAAACGACAAATGGATCATGCAAAAATAAGGATGATTTATTATATTTTAAATTGTGGGTTACATATTATCATAGGCAGATTCTCTTACCATTATCCTCTCCTGCCTTTTCACATATTGTACATTCTTCTAGGTCTCTCTCTTATGTAAATTATTTTCTGAATTCATCATATATTCCTGATGAATTCTCTTCCATTTTTGCATAATATTCAATTTGTTTTATTATTTAATGGGGAATTAAGTCTACAGTTTCTCTTGACAGTGATTTTATTTCCATCTAGCCATTATCTGCTGCTGCTGCTAAGTCACTTCAGTCGTGTCTGACTCTGTGTGACCCTAGAGACGGCAGCCCACCAGGCTCCCCAGTCCCTGGGATTCTCAAGGCAAGAACACTGGAGTGGGTTGCCATTTCCTTCTCCAATGCATGAAAAGTGAAAACTGAAAGTGAAGCCTCTCAGTCGTGTCCGACTCTTAGCGACCCCATGGACTGCAGCCCACCAGGCTCCTTCATCCATGGGATTTTTCAGGCAAGAGCACTGGAGTGGGGTGCCATAGCCATTAGTTAAATAGTCTTTAAAAGAAAAAAAAAGAGAGAGAGAGAGAAAAAAAAAAAACTTCTATTCATATACTTTGCTTTTCTCCCCAGTTGTATGTTCCTGGAAATCTACAGTATATAGTTTATTATAAATACATGATTCTCATTTGATTTGAATAATATTTATTTATACCCCCAAAACACAGTAAATGATCTATTGCAAGCCAAAGGCTGTGCTTTAAAAGGCTTTAGCAGTATCTTTCATCTATTTTCATCTTAAGAATATTGGCCAAACAAGTGTCAGGGTATTTTTATTGTAATGACTATTCACACGGTCAGGTCAATATGATGGTTAAGAGTTTAGCTCTGTGATGAAATGGTCTCCAGTCAAATTTTTGCTTCATCTTTTCTTTTTACTTCTGTGAGTGTGAGTTGATTATTTAGCCTTTCTAATATTTATTTTATAATAAAGATAGTACAATTATTATTATAAAAATTGCATTGTACAATATTGTGATTAAAATATCAAATTTTCTGTGGTCACATTTCAGTACATATGCATGTTTGAGAAATTTATCTTTCTAAACCCTATTTCTGTGAGGATGAAATGAAGACTTTGTTGTGAAAATGAAATAAGACTATGTATGTAAAGCACTCGGTATGCACTTGTAATATAGTAAGTATATGATGTTGGTTGTTCGGTTGCTAAGTGTTTCTGACTCCTTGTGACCCTGTGGACTGTATCCAGCCAGGCTCTTCTGTCCATGGGATACTCCAGGCAAGAACACTTTGGAGTGGGTTGCCATTTCCTTCTCCAAAGCATGTGATAAATGTCACTTTTTATTAGTGGTAGACCTTTAAAGTGAATGCTTTTTTGCATCCACCACTTATATTGCTCAAATTATTCCAATTATTTTGGAAAATATTGTCATTTGATTCAAATTATCATATTTATTACGCTAGTATCCTAGAAGAACTGGGCTATAGCACCTGAAACTTTTAAGGACAGATGATGAAAACCTCAATTTCAAGTTGTTTTCCTCTAAAAGTGCATGTTGTGTAGTCATATAAATAATATTTAATATATTTTCAATAATGTATAATAGTACTATTAATATTTAACTGTTGAATTTGTTCATTTTTCCCCAACAATATTCTGCCTGCCTTTCTAGAGCACGTGTTTAATTTTAATAAATCCTTATTCTTTGTAAGCTTGTTACACTCATTACAACCCTCCATACTAATTTTTATCACTAATCCTATCTCTATACTCTGGCAAAAAATAGTCTGATTCTCTTTGATCAAATTTCAGTAAATATTTTGTGCTTCCATACAGTGAAATCTCACTGGTTTCCATCTATCTTCCAGGCATAATTTTAGTTAGAAGGCAAGCCTTAGGGAAAGAGCTTTGAAAGATCTTTTAAAGAAAAAAATTGTCTTTCTGCCTTAGCGATCGTCAACTAATTTTTTATCTAATTCTAATGAAATTGCTACTCATATGTTTCTGAAGGTTGTGTGAGAATTTACATCATGGCTGTTCTAGCTTAATCTTCTTGTTTGTCATCCCTCTAGGTTACTGTGGATCCCAAGTGATTTCAGAAAATTGAAATAGTGAAATAATATCAATTGAAAAAAATGATTGCTGCTTATAGAGTATTAATCTGTGGAGTTCAAACTCATTAATCTAGATCACCTCCCTTTGAGAGAGCAGGAAGCATGTATGACAAAGAAATTGAGAGATCAGATGGAAAAAAAAAAGAAGAAAAAAAGAAGAAAGGAGATAAAAGTAATATTAAAGAAGTCCAAGGGTGCATAATCAATCAAAAGTGAATTAGAAAATTCACGAAGCTTCTAGTTTGTTTATCAACTAGTGACACTTCTCATAGTTAAATACAGTTACTTTTGTTTAGAATGTTGTAACTAATCCAGTGCTTCAAACTTCAGAAATTAAATGTGATCATTTTTATATATAGAAAAATAATTCTATTAGGAAAAAATTTTGAGAAGTTTTCCTTCTTTCAATATAAGCTCTTCAGTCACAGGTGAAATAATTCATTCTAAGAATGTAACTGGGTTCTATGTGATTTTAGCCCTTTTATACTTTGTTCAGTTGTTATTTGGAGATTTAGAGAGACAGGTATTGAGAATGGATATCATTTGTTACTGTAGCAGCTGTGACTGGATAGCAGGAAAGATATTTGTCAGAACAGATATATTTCTAACTTGGCAGGTGAGTCCTTAATGACAGCAATGGAGCCTTATAGCTTACTGGGGAAATGACAATATTATTATTTATAAACATCCCATAACAATATAGGAACAAATATATGGATATACTTGGGGAATCTAAAAAATAAATTTAATGTCAAATTTCATAGCCATAGAACTAAGAACATAAACAGCATTCTTGGGAGTTAAATAACCTGATTGTGGCTCAGCTGGTAAAGAATCCACCTGCAATGCGGGAGACCTGGGTTCCATCCCAGAGTTGGGAAAATTCTCTGGAGAAGGGAACAACTATCCACTCCAGTATTCTGGACTGAAGAATTCCATGGACTATACAGTCCATGGGATCACAAAGTGTTGGACACCACTGAGCCGCTTTCCCTTTCACTTTCAAATAACCTGATTAAGCAAATATAACTACTTTGTTAGGCAAATTCATTGCCCAGTACAAATGTAATGGAAGCTTAATAGATATTAATCCATGCTGATGCATGGATTTCCACGAAAGAACAAACTATTCTAAACAAAAGAGGGATGAGGAATTTTAAGTGTTGTAAAGGATGACATAGATTTCAATGAAGTATGACTCAGTAATATCCTTATTAGTGGCAAGTTCAAGACAAGACAAACTGACAGTGTCTACTGTGAGCTTTTGTTATTTAATTTAATTTTTTAGGATTGTTTATTGTTTATGTATAATATGAAGCTTCTCCAAAGATTATAGAAAAAATTTTAATTAAATCTGTCTGTAATTTCCTGTTTTGTCTTGCCACAGCAAAAATTGAAATGATAGATGGGCCAGTGTTACAGCTCAGTTTTATTTAGCAAGCAAAGGAAAATACATCCTGGAGGCTGGAGGGTGGGCCAACCCAAAAGACTTAAAGAGAAGAGAGGTCAGAAGCCCAATTTTGGCTCCTCTTTTTATATGTTTTTTTCTCCTCCACATGAGCCTGCCCTATGTAAGCTGGACTAGCCAGAAGGGCTGTTTCATCTGAGGTTCTCATTCTAGTCTTCACACTTGCCTTTGTTCTATTTTTTGTGGGCTTTTTCCTTCTCTTTTAGCCACTGCCATTTTGAACTCCTTTTTCCTATTCTAACTACCAAGGCTATGGTTTTTCCAGTGGTCATGTATGGATGTGAGAGTTGGACTGTGAAGCAAGCTGACCACCGAAGAATTGATGCTTTTGAATTGTGGGGTTGGAGAAGACTCTTGAGAGTCCCTTGGACTGCAAGGAGACCCAACCAGTCCATTCTGAAGATCAGCCCTGAGATTTCTTTGGAAGGAATGATACTGAAGCTGAAACTCCAGTACTTTGGCCACCTCATGAGAAGAGTTGACTCATTGGAAAAGACTCTGATGCTGGGAGGGATTGGGGGCAGGAGGAGAAGGGGATGACAGAGGATGAGACGGCTGGATGGCATCACTGACTCGATGGACGTGAGTCTGAGTGAACTCCAGGAGTTGGTGATGGACAGGGAGGCCTGGCGTGCTGCAGTTCATGGGGTCGCAAAGAGTCGGACACAACTGAGCGACTGCACTGAACTGAACTGAACTGAACATTCCCCCCTCAAGAGTTGGAATGCTCAGTTCTTTGGGAATAGGGATATTGAGGTCTCTCTGGCTATTTCCTGCTAAACTGGGACAGCGAGGGGCATTGGGCCTCCCCCTCTTGCCAGTCTCAAGCCTCAGAGTCCTTATAGTGGGGTCCATCTAAGAGTGAGTGATATTTTCCACGGTCGCCTGTAGTTTTATATATCCTTGTTGAACTGTAACTGCATGTTGCAGCATGTTGACCTGGACAGAGACAAACTGGGTTATACTATTGATAATACATGGAGCAATCATAAGCAGCATCAATATGGTGATAACAGGGATTAGTAGGGGCATTAGCCAACTCTAAATTCCCCATCACCAGGAGTAGGATCCCCCAGTGATTGTAGCCACCTGAGAATTCTCCAGCTCATTCTTTGACATCTAGTAGGATATAGATGTTTTTCTTGAGGACTGTGAGACTATTTTAACTTGACTGGAGGTGTTTACCCAGAAACAACATGTCTCATTCAAGATGGCTCAAATCCCTCCTTGTTCAGGGATTAGGAGATCTATCTCCTGTCTATTTTGGAGTACAACCCCTGCCAAGCTGTGTTGGCTCTTTAGGGCTATCCTGAGAAATTTTATCCCCAGAAACTTAATTTTAGGGATGTTCATTAGAATGGCACTCATTTGCAGTCCTGAATAGTTATCTGAGATCTCCCAGGGACTCACAGGTGTATTGAGTGTCCTTTTCTGTTTTCTTCCATTGCTTGACACGTGTGTAGTGAATCCAGGAGTCATGTCCTGCTACCTTGACTGCTTTGGGGGTAGACAACATTACAGGGTAGGGGCCCTTCCGTGTGGGCTGGAGTTGAGCCTTTGGGAACCCATCTTTGCAGACTTTAGTTAGGACTTGAGTCCCTGGAGCATATAGTGGTGACTCTTTAGAATTTGGGGGGTCCTGGTTCACACCCCCCAGGCATATATCCTGTTGGAATTGACCAATGGCCATGGTATAAGAGTGGAGAGTCTGAGCCTCTGGATCTAGGAAGAGGTCATTGACATAAACAAAAGGTCTCCCATATAACATCTCATAAGGACTAAGACCAAACTGTTCCTTAGGGGGAATATGAGTTCAGAGGAGAGCTATTGGTAAAGCCTCCTTCCTTCCCAGGGAGGTCTCCTGGGTTATCATTTTTATCACTGATTTTAAGAATTGGTTGGCTCTTTCTACTTTTCCTGACGACCGAAGCCTCCAGGCACAGCAGATATAATAAACAATGTCCAATGCTTTAGAGAATCCAAGAGTGACCTTAGAAGTAAATGATGTGCCATTGTCACTTTGTCATGACCTGGGCAGACCAAATCTCAGAATAATTTCATGGAGCAGTTTTTTTTTGTTGTTGTTTTGTTTCATTTTTTTAACCACCTCCTCAGCTTTCTCAGTCCAGGTGGGAAAGCCTTAAATCCATCCTGTGAATGTATCTATCATGGCTAATAGGTATTTATACTCTTGAAAAACTGGCATCTCGGTGAAGTCCATCTGCCAGTCCACTCCTGAATAGGTCCCAAGCTATTGGATGGGCTGGGCCAGCTGAGGTCTTCAAGCTCTTTGGGGGCTGTTTATTTGGCAAGTGGGACAAGAGGAGACCACTTGCCTTATAGTTGTTTGGAGGCCTGTTCCTCTGAAGGACCTTTCTAGTAATCTTTGGAGGACCTTCAAGTTAACCAACTTCCATTGGAGTTTCCAGGCAGAAAAAGGAGTCCCTCCTTTTGGAACCACCCCATATGATCTTCTTGAAAGCTCTCACTCTTAGCTTTAAGAGTCTCACCTTTGGCATATGAATGAGCTTCTAGCGAATTAGTGTGTGGAACTAAGGTGGCAACCCCTATTAGTTCATTGTTCTGTAATGCTGCTCTCTTAGCTGCCTGGTGAACTACTTGGTTGCCTGGTGCCACTTCT
Source organism: Neotragus moschatus (assembly GCA_006410615.1). Lineage (NCBI taxonomy): Eukaryota > Metazoa > Chordata > Mammalia > Artiodactyla > Bovidae > Neotragus > Neotragus moschatus. Next base: position 505,280 of record SJYA01001456.1, read on the forward strand.
GTGCTCCCTTTTTGGTGTCCTTTACAAAGGGAGACTGAAACCTCCGTGGGCAGATGGACTGCCTCCAAAAGCCTAAAGGATTTGATCACCGTATTTAATTGGGGACCCTCAGGTGGTCAAATAGCCTCCTTCTTTCCAAATGGCAGCATGTGCATGTAGCACCAGAAAGGCATGCTTGGAATGTAAATGACTACTCTTTTCCTTTTCCCAGGTGTAAAGCTCAAGTGAGGGCTATAAGCTCAGATAATTGTGCTGAAGTACCTGGTGGCAAAGGTTTAGCCTCTGTGGTCTCAAAATTGGAGACTACTGCATATCTGGCTCTTCTTTTTCCATCCAAGACAAAGTTGCTTCCATCAGTGTACCAGATTTCCTCAGGATTGGACAGAGGATGTTCTGACAATCTCTCAGGGTTTTGTCCATTGGTCCAAAATTTCTAGGCAAGAGTGAAAGGGGAAAAGAGCCCTCAGGTACAGGCAAGAGGACAGCTAGGTTAAGAACCTCATAAGGGGATATAATGAGGCCTGGATTTTCCATCAGCCCTGCTTGATACCTGAGGATCCTTTGATCAGACATCTATAAATGACTTCCCTTCTTCAGGAGTTGTTTCACTTGGTGGCTGGTAAAAATAGTTAGTTTGCCCCCAAAAGAGAGTTTTAAAGCATCTCCTATCAGGACTGCAATAGCTATAAGATTTTGAAGGCAAGGAGAGATCTTTTCCCAATAAAGGAGTAGGGGACTCAGGGACCACCAGAAACTGGTGGGATAATATTTGTCCATCCCAGCAACGAAGAAGTGCTTGGGTGAATCTTTTTGTAATTATTTTTCCTGTGGCACACAAAATGGTACAGGTTTGGGAGGAGAAGGCTCTGGAGTAGGAGGTCAGGATAGAGTAGGTAGCCCCTGTGTTAACCAAGAAATTCTCAGATCTACTTGCCACATCCAGTTGCACCCTTGGCTCCAGCTCCATGATGGTTATCTGTGACAGGTGGGCTGGCTGGAGTGGGCCACTTCAGTCCTGTGGAACCATCATGAGGTAAGGCTTCTCGCTTGACCTTGAGGCTCTTTGGTCACGAGGGTAGAGTGCCACCCAATGTCCCAATTTATGGCATTTGTAGCAAGCCATTTTAGGAGACTTGTCATGGTTTGGATATTCTTTGAGCCAATGTCCCACCTGTCTACAGATTAGGCATTTGGCTCGTGCCTTGTCCTTCAAGGACTCAAGGTTTGCCATAGGCTTCCCTGGAAAGCAGCCAACATATGGGCATGCCTTGTCTCTTTCCTTTTCTCCCTTTCCTGGACCTTGGCTTCCCTCTCTTGTTTTCTGTTATAAAAGGTATTGGTGGCTATCTGGACCATCTCATCTAAAGAAGCAGCAAGGTCTTGCTGCTGTAGCTGTTGTAACTTTATCCTGATGTCTGATACATATTGGGACATGAATTTCTACCTTAAAATCACCTGTCACTCGTAAGAGTCTAAGTCCAGATTGCTAAACTTTTGGGGGGCTTCTTTCAGCCTTTCCAGAAAGTCAGTGGGGTTCTCATTGGGCTCTTGAGTTATTGCTGAGATCCAGGCATAGTTGATTACTTTTTGCTGGGCTGCTTTTAGTCCTGCTTTCACATAGATCAGAAAATGATCCTTTTCTCATGTGTGTTCAGGGTCATTATAATTCCAGTTAGGATCTGAGAAGGGGACTGCAGTTTCCCCTACTGGGTATTTATCGCTTGACATGTGAAGCCCTATAGTATACCTTTGGGCTTCCTTTAAGACCCTAGCATGCTCAGGGTAAAATAAAGTTTGACTAAATATGATCGTGATGTCCTTTCACATCAAGTCAAAGGCCAAGGTAATACGTTGGAATGTATCTTACATTTGCATGGGTCATCTGTATAGCTTCCCAGGTCTTGTTTGATCTGTCTTAGTTCTGAGAGGGAGAAGGGCTTATGGCCCTGGGTTGGTCTGAAGTCTCCTCTAGTTTCAACTAAGGGACCTACTCGAGTTGGCTTCTGTGGAGGGGGTGCTCCCAGATATGGGGGCACATTTGGATACAAGAAAGGAGCAACAGGCAACTCGAGAGTCATGAGAGGTGAGTCTTAATGGAGGGCTTCCTTCTCTTGGTTGTCTGTGTCTAACACCATTTGCCTTGTAGGCTCACTTTTAGGGCATACAACAATCCCATACTTAAGAGAGTTATATCTCTTAGTCAGAAGAAGATTTGGGCATGGGGAATCTCTGTCCATTTCCTTTGTCTTTTGTGGAATAAGTCTAGCTGCAGGATGGTATTGCAATTTAAACTCCCATCCTCAGGCCAGTGTTCCTTGTCTCCCAGAGGATACCATGGTTACTCAGTGGCACAGAAGAATTTTAAGTAACTTCTCTTTAGTGTTAGGGCTTCCCTGGTGGCTCAGAGGTTAAAGTGTCTGCTTGCAATGCGGGAACCCTGGGTTCAATCCCTGGGTTGGGAAGACCCCCTGGAGAAGGAAATGGCAATCCACTCCAGTATTCTTGCCTGGAGAATCCCATGGACAGAGAAACCTGGTGGACTACAGTCCATGGGGTTAGAGGATCGAACAGCTTCCAGTTATCAAGGGTGCATCTCAAGGGCATCTGTAGAGAAGTGGATTGGTTATTTTCCATCTAAAAGTGATGACAGGGAGTAAACAAACAAACAAACAAACAAAAAAAACCTAATAGGCCTCCTTCTGTTTTTATCGGTGACTTTCTTAGGTGTGAGTCTTTCTGAAGCTTATCCTACCCAGTACTGTTGCAACCTGATAGCCAGGTGTCCCTGGTTCAGGGTGCAGATCCCCAAGCAGGATGAGGTGTGACAGCTTCCTGGAGATTGAATCCCTGGGAAGATTGAGGCGGGTTGGCCTCCTGGGGCCCATGGACTGGCAGATCCCCAGCAGGTTGAGGTGTGACAATCTTCTGAGGACCAGATCCCTAGGCAGTTTGACTTCCTGGGACCCCAGGCTGGAGTTGAGCATCCCCAAGGTCTCCAGCATGACCAGTGCTTGGAAGGATTAAGGGGTTGTAATCTTAACTCATTGCTGGTTTGTCCACCATGAATGGGAACAAATACCATGATGTAAAGCAATCCAAGTTTGTGCGCTGAGACTGGGAACCTGGTGAAACAGCCATAAGCCTTATCCTCTTATTGCTCCGAGGGAATGTAAGTCACTAATTTATTCCCCTGGTCTTCCATAAGAGCAATTTAGGGTGTTTCCAATAGTAAACACTTCATTGTCATAGACCCACTTTAGGAAATAGAAGTAATAGCAAAAGAGTGGATTATCTGGTCCTGTTAGGGGCATTAAGAGTATTACAATGGAACAGGTCCTGGTTGTAGGAATTTGTGAGTGGCTTAAGAACGAATTGATAAGAGGCAACAGACCAGATATTCCAATAAAGGTAGAAAGGAGATTTGATTCCAGGGATATTTGTAACTTTAGGAGAAGGGTGGAAATGGTTTGGACCCAAACAGCCTTCAGGGATCTCTCCCAAAATGGCAAACATTATCCCTGTAAGCCCAATTGCCCTTGAAGGGATGCCACCAACAGATGGACTTCTAGAAGGCATTGTGTGTGCCTGTCACCTGCCCTAGCAGGTTCACTGAGAGATGCTGTTGTTGCACATGTTGCAGGGAACATGGAAGATGAAGGCCTGAATACCTAGAGGGATTGGATATTACACAGTGTTTCCCTCCCAAAGGCCAACTATTTTCTGGTTGTCCCTTCAGAAGATTGTAGAGGCAACATTGTGGGCTCAGAGGGGACTCAAGAAAAGAGCATGAAACAGGAGCAAAGGAGGCAGGGCACAACTTTTGAAAGAATGACATAACCCAAGGGCATATATAAACTGATTAAAATCAAATGGGTCCAAGATGACAAACAAGTCAAATTCAACTAAACCTCGATTCTCAATCTGTAAGCTAAATGACACAGCCAAAGACACCAGGATAGTTCCAAGGCACTATCAAAAGACCAAGGTGGATGGTTCATCAATCGTTGGAATGATCCTCTCACTCATTAGCATATGGAATCACCCAGTTCAAAAAAATTAATCACATCACATTCTATGGCCTCAGTGATGACCCACACCCTGTGGAGTGTGCTTCTCTCTAAATCCTAACAAATCCACCTGTTACCTATCTCTGTGAGTCGCAATGTGTTTTGTTTTGTTTTGTTTTTTTCCGAATGACACATCAAGGGCCTGAACTTCATTAGGTCCTGAAGCCAGGCACCAAGGGTTTTGGTCTGGCTCAAGTTCCAGGAGAGAGGAGCTGAAGGATGGGAGGAAAAATAATGGGAAGCATGTGCCAAGAAATTCTCTTCATAACCTGCTGGAAAATCTGCTAAATACCTGACCTGTGCTCACAGTTTTCATTGGCCTGATCCTTGGCACAAAGAAGATTAAAGACAGAAGATCCCTCACCTGCTAAGACACAGCAGATAGTAGAGCCTTCCAGACACACTGGGGCACCCATGAGGGCTTGCCTGTTTGCCAGAGGTTCAAGGAAACAAGAAATGAGAGACTGTAAAGGAATTAAGATTTTGTTAGCCATATGTCCTTCCAGCCATAGGAGCGAGTAGTTCCTACCCCATCCAGAGGTCTTCTGCAGTCTGAGCTGCATGAGCTTTCTGCCAAGTTTATTTTTGCTGTCCCGGTTGCAGCATGCTGGGCTTCTTCCAGAACATCCACCTCCCCTGCACTTGGGTTTTCTTCGTGTTCAGCTTCACGGGCACTTTTGCTGAGTTGGGCTTCTGCTCTGCTTGGCCTCTGCCTTGCAGGGGCCGAGCTGAGGTTGTTAAAGCCAGGTTAAATCCAAGAAACGGCACCATAGATGTCAGGGGAGTTTGTAATTTACTCAGTTCTGTTTTGCCACAGCAAAAATTTGAAGCATTGGACAGACCAGTGTTAAAGCTCAGTTTTATTTGGCAAGCAAAGGAAAATACATCCTCGAGGTGGGAGTTTGGGACAACCCAAAAGACACAAAGAGAAAAGAGTCCAGAGGCCCAGTTTTGGGTCCTCTTTTTATATGTTTTTTTTTTTTTTTTTTTTTTTTTTTTTCCCCCCTGAGCCTGCCCTATATAAAATGGGCTAGCCAGGAGGGCTGTTTGTTTCACCTGAAGTTCTCACTCCAGTCCTTACACCTGCCTTTGTTCTATTTTTGTGGACGTTTCCCTTCTTTGTCTTTTAGCCATCTCTAATTTTGGACTCCTTTTTCCTATTCTAACTACCTAACAAATACTCTTAACCACTTTGGTTTCTTTGAAAATTAGAAAAAGCTTTGAATTTTGTGTCTAGTGGGGCATACTGTAATGTAAGAATCAAAGAATTAAGGAGATATAGAGGAGGGGAAACAGTGAAAAGAGTATCAGATTTTATTTTGGGGGGGCTCCAAAATCACTGCAGATGGTGAATGTAGTCATGAAATTAAAAGATGCTTACTCCTTGGAAGGAAAGTTATGACTAACCTAGATAGCATATTCAAAAGCAGAGACATTACTTTGCCAACAAAGGTCTGTCTAGTCAAAGTTATGGTTTTTCCAGTAGTCATGTATGGATGTGAGAGTTGGACTGTGAAGAAAGCTGAGTGCCAAAGAATTGATGCTTTTGAACTGTGATGTTGGAGAAGACTCTTGACTGCAAGGAGATCCAACCAGTCCATTCTGAAGGAGATCAGTCCTGGTGTTCTTTGGAAGGAATGATGCTAAAGCTGAAACTCCAGTACTTTGGCCACCTCATGTGAAGAGTTGACTCATCGGAAAAGACTCTGATGTTGGGAGGGATTGGGGGCAGGAGGAGAAGGGGGTGACAGAGGATGAGATGGCTGGATGGCATCACCGACTCGATGGATGCGAGTTTGAGTGAACTCTGGGAGTTGGTGATGGACAGGGAGGCCTGGAATGCTGCAATTCATGGGGTCGCAAAGAGTCAGACACGACTGAGCGACTGAACTGAACTGAACTGAACTGAGAGGAGATTTTTATAATAGAATGTTGCAGCAAATATAAAGGCACGTTAAAGGAGACACTTTATGGTGTAATATCCTTTCACCAGTAAGACTATTCTGTTTCTGATTTAATTTTAGTTGCAGAATGACCACATTTGAGATATTCTCAACTTTACTTCCTGACCCAGATGCCTTTTTTAGATTACACTTATTAATCAAACATAAAATGGTATAGTTGAAAATATTCAAAGAAATAAAATATTTTAACTTTTTAAAAAAGTATTCTGATTCCTTGTCATAACTATGGAAGTTAAAAAAAAAAGTTTTACATGACAAACCTGAAGCACATTAATATCTTCATGTGGTTAATTAAAGGAGAATGCTAAAAAATGTTAAGTATTTAGTGAATGAAAGTGGTTCTGTTTTTCTGTGTGAGGAAAAGAGGTATATATAAAATTTATGTATCTATTTGTAGGTGTGCTTAGTTGCTTAGTCATATCCAACTCTTTGCAACCCCATCGATTGTAGCCTGCCAGGCTCCTCTGTCCCTAGAGATTCTCCAGGCAAGAATACTGGAGTGGGTTACATTTCCTTCTCTGGGAGATCTTCTCAATCCAGAGATTGAACTCAGGTCTCCCACACTGCAGGCAGATTCTTTACCATCTGAGTAGACATTATTTTGTATCTATTCGTTAAAACTATTTCTCATATCCCCAAAACTATCTAATTAACTTACATGTAAGTTAAAATGACAAATATTTATATCATTGGTAATTGGAAGCTAAAGTTTGTTTTCAGGTGTTTATTACTTAAAATGTATCAAGGACTAAAGAAGTTAAATGTTGCCCTCTGAGAAGAAATATTATAAATAGTGGCTTTGTATTTCTTATATTGAGATGATTTTAGAGAAAACAATGATGGAAAAGTGAAAAATATGTGTGTGTATAATCTTAGTGTTTTCCTTATTTCAATATTAATGAAGATAAATATTAGGAAGCAAATACTTCCAACTGGTGCATGGATTTCATGGAGTACATAGGGTATTCAAATTCTTTTTCTCTGTTGATGCCTGCCAGATATCTATGTTTTTTTTTGTTTGTTTCTTTTATAGAATTAAATAATACCACTCAGTTGAATAATAGTTAACTGGTAGGATAGTGCTTTTTATCCTTTTTATGGCATATTGTCCTTTTTTTCCCCATACAGCTTTTTTAATTCTAAATTTGTTTGTAAATTTAGAAAGTAGTTGAGGAAGATTTTTTAAAATATTGAACTCTAGAAATAAAAAACTCAGTATCTTCAATTTCAGCTTGATGATAGACCCCTCACTTTTTGTCTCACAATCCTATTATCTGCTTCTTTTTTTTAATGTCACAATAACACATATTATAAATAGATAATGTATGAAGATGTGCAGGCTTATCTTATAGTTTTAGCAAATAAATTAGTGTTGAGTATTTTTTTTTATATGAATGCTTGCCTTCTAGATCTGTAACTGGAAGATAATACATGCTGAGCCAAAAAGAAAGGACTTTAGGCCCTTCTTCCACTTTAACCAAAGATGTTCTACTTGTGTTAGGTTTTATATCAAGTTTCTCAACAAGCTTTTAGGTAATGAAAAATCTTTTAAATTAAAAACAAATGTTAAAAATCAAAGTACTGAAGCAAACAGGCTAATATGTCCTATACTATTAAAGTCCAGGCTCAAGAACCGAATTCCTTAGGTTCTAATTTTGGTTCACTCACTAAAATGAGATAATAACAATAATAACTACCTCACAGAGTTTCTTTGAGAATAGAGTGCATTGATATCATGCAGAAGACTTAGAATAATGCCCAGTCCATTAATAAATTGATGAAACTTGGCAGAATTAGTATTTTATCATTACTGCTATCTTTTTATGATTATACTCTTCAGCCATTCTCATATCTCTTCTTATATTGACATTGGCATAGATGTCTAATTCCTCTCATTAAGTTGTAGGCTACATGAAGAGTGAAGGGAGTAGTTAGGGCTGTTCACAATTATTCTGGTTGTCCTATCTGGGTAGTTGGAAGCTGAACATCACTGCTCATATAGTTAGGAACTGCCATGTAATTTCTTTGACCAAATAAATATGATTGGGCCTATGAATTCCACTTTAAAGTAGAAGCTTTGATACCCAATTCACAATGTCCTGAGTCCTCTTCCTATATCTTGACGATTATGGAACCTAGTGTTAAAATGGAGTCTTCATTGTCCTTAGTATATGTAAGGACTCTGCAACCCTATGGACTATAGCCTGCCAGTCTCCTCTGTCCATGGGACTCTCCAGGAAAGAACACTGGAGTGGGTAGCTCTTTCCTTCTCCAGAGGATCTTCCTGACCCAGGGTTCAAACCTGGGTCTCCCATGTTGCAGGCAGATTTTTTTACCATCTGAGCCACCAGGGAAGCCCTGGTAATATGTAGTCAACAGAGACTTTATCACTGTCTTGCATGTAACTTGCAGCAAGAGCAAGGTATAACTTTGTGTTGCTTTAAACCACTTAGAACGTGGAGTTTATTATTGTAGCATAAATTAACCTATTGTCACTTATATAGAAGCAAAATATTGGTATTTCTTCCCCTTTCCCCTCATCTCATTCAACAAACAGTAGCTTGTCAAATAAATGAAAGAAAATATCTTTACTGAAATAGTTGTTCATCATTGTGAAAACATGTGAATTCTACAGACTCTACTCTCTTCAATCAAAGGATTATTTTCACCTTGTGTTTGACATTTTAATATCAGTTGACTGTTGCCTAATCCTGCTTCTTTCATTTCATCTTGTCATGAATCTACCTCATAGAGCTACTTTCAATGGGAAATTTATAGATGATTTTAGTGCTTGTCTATAAAACCACATCTTGACATTTATTTCCCTGGAAATGACAATGAAAGAAAATCGGATATGAAAATATTCGATTTTTCTTGATATTAGTTAGAGAAAGTTGGAAATGTTTTATCCTCCAAACATGTAGTTTCATATTTCTAAAAGTACTAAATGAAGATTTCAGAAAATAGGGATTAAGGAATTCAGTTGTGATGATGAGGGAGCAGGATATTAAAAGCTCTGAGAAAGAAGGAAGCCTTTGAGAAAAGACAGTGGTTCCTAGAACATTTATTAAGGCAGCTTTCTAAAACCTGACAGATTTTCATGAGTCTGCCTGTACACAAGTCAATAAGTACATGGCACTTGCTTGAAAGTATGTTGAAGAGAAGGTTGCAGAGGCAACAGAACACCTTTTATAAAGTACATATTTTCGTCTGAAGGTATTTGAAGGATAGACAGTATAACTTCATGCTGCCATCTAATATTTTAATATATTTTGGATTTTTAAGTTCTTAGATTATGATCTCCCTGAATACAAAGTCTGAATTTTGTCACTGGATAGCCAGAGGCTGTCTCTATTAGTCTGACGTTGCATTCTGGTTTGGGCAAGTATATCCCTAGCAGTTGGTCTACACAAAAACGAAAGAGGCTTGGCTAAAGAGTAGACTGCTGCTGCTGCTGCTGCTGCTGCTGCTGCTAAGTCGCTTCAGTCGTGTCCAACTCTGTGTGACCCCATAGATGGCAGCCCATCAGGCTCCCCTGTCCCTGGGATTCTCCAGGCAAGAACACTGGAGTGGGTTGCCATTTCCTTGTCCAATGCATGAAAGTGAAGAGTGAAAGTAAAGTCGCTCAGTCATGTCCAACTCTTGGCGACCCCATGGACTGCAGCTCACCAGGCTCCTCCGTCCCTGGGATTTTCCAGGCAAGAGTACTGGAGAGGTTCTAAACTACTTATGTACTCCTTGAGCATATTGAACTTAGGCACATAGATGTATGAGACTGAAAAGGGTCCAATAAGTAAAAACAAAGAGAGACCTATAAATAACCTGAGTATTAAATGTTCTTCCTCTCCAACATGCACAACATGTACATCTTACTGGCTTCAGATATTTAAACACAATCCTATCCATTCATTAAGTGACTACTAATAAATGGACATAAGAGCTCGGCTTAGTCCACCTGGTAAAGAATCTGCCTGCAATGCAGGAGATCCCTTTTTGATCCCTAAGTTGGGAAGATCCCCTGGAGAAGGAATGGGCTACCCTCTCCAGTATTCTTGCTTAGAGAATCCCCATAGACAGAGGAGCCTGGCAGGCTACAGTCCATGGGGTCACAAAGAGTCGGACACAACTGAGCAACTAAGTACAGCACAGCACTTACACATTAGAATAAGAATAATAGCAACAAAGCCAAAATGAAACAAAATAAGACAAAATAAACCAAAACTAACAACAACAACAAACGTTTGGCACAGTTTTCAGTGGTCTTATACTGCAGGAGAAAAAAAGGATATTGTAGATTTAGGTCAGGCAAGGTATGAAACATGGAAACGATTCTTTAAAACTGAGAAGTAAAAGCAACAACCTTCAAAAAACTTCAGTGATCTGAAATGTCCAAGTCTCATTTTAAAAATCATGAGACTTGTAAACAAAATATAAATTGCTACCTGTATTCAGGTTAAATACAATCAATAACAACTGTCTTTTAATATCCCCAGATGTAGGATTTAGCATACTTCAAAAGGTCTAAGAGAAATATGTCTAAAGAAGTCAATGAAATTATATTTAACAAATTTAGAGAAAGTATGTGTACAGCGGAGCAACTAAGAGATATTCTCAAGAAAGGAGTATATTTGTTAAAAAGAACCTAATGATAATTCTGGAATTGAAGAGTACAATAATTTAAACAAATTTTAAATTATTACTGAAGAATGTCTAGCAGATTTGAAATGATGGGAAAAGAAATAGAAATTATAGCATCTAATAAACAGAAAGAATGAAGAAAAAAGAGCCTCAGAGTTATACAGAAAAATATCAGGTATACAAACATATGTGTAATTGGAGTTCCCAAAGAAAATGAGAAAGAGAAAGGAACTCAAAATGATATTTGAAAAAACTATGACTGAAAACTTCTACAACTTGGTGAAAACATTAATCTACAGATCCAAGAATCTCAACCAATTACAAACAGAATAACGACAAAGAGATCAACATTGAGTCATCAGAGACATAGAACTGAACACCAAACACAAAGAAAATACCTTGAGAAGAGAAACAGGGAAACAAATCATCATATATAAGTATCTATGTGGTTAATGACTACCATCGCATCAGAAACAGTGTCAGAATGCGATGAAGTAATGCATAGTATTCAATGGACTGGGAAAAAAATCATCCAAGAATTATATGACTAGCAAACTTAACTTTTAAAAATGAAACTGAAATAAAAATATTCTTGGGTAAAGAAAGAAGGAACTTGGTGCTAGAAACATTTTTCCCAAAAAAAATTCTAAAGGAAACTCTTTAGGCTAAAAGGAAATGCCACTAGATGCTAACTCAACTTCACAGGAAGGCTTCTGTTTGTCTTCTATTTCTTCTGAAGAACCCATTCACTTAACTGAAATGGTTGATGTGGGCTTTTCTATGCCCTTCTCACTGATTAAATTATGTCCGTCAATCTATCCCATATCACTGTCTCAGTGACTAGCTCAGGGATATACAGAAAACTTAATCAGGGCCAGTAAATTCAGGGAGAACATTCTATTTCTAAGAAGAAACATTTTCTCTTTGCTCTGTCAAAACTAGAAACAACTATTTCTCTGACACTTTCTCTTTTTATGAGAATGTGAACCTTCTGACTAACAGTTTACAAACCTGAATGATTTTAGGGGAGGGCAGCATATGGAAAATTAGAAGGCAACACCTCAAAAAACAAAGAGGAGTTATAGGGCAAAGTCAAGTCTTAGGTGATATAATTTCAGCCACTAGCTCAAGTCTCACTAACTTACTTTTGCATTTCAAATATACTTTTTTCTCCAGAGCAGTTTTAGGTTCACAGCAAAACTGATCAAAAAGTATTGAGAGTTCCTATTTATCTCCTCCATTCACACAGCCTCTCCCACTAACATCCCACACACCAGAGTGGTACATTTGTTACAACTGATGATGAATCTACACTGACTCATTATTACTCAAACTTTACATTAAAGTTTGCTTCCCTGGTGGCTCAGATGGTAAAAAATCTGTCTGCAATGAGGGAGACCTGGGTTTGATCCCTGGGTTGGAAAGATTCCCTGGAGAAGAGAATGGCTACCCACTCTAGTATTCTTGCCTGGAAAATTGCATGGACAGAGGAGCCTGGTGTGTTACAGTCCATGGTGTCTCGAAGAGTTGGACATGACTGAGTGACTAACACTCACTCTTGGTATTGCACTTTTTGTGAGTTTGGACAAATGTGTAATGACATATATCCCCCACTATATAATCATATAAAATAGTACTGCTATCCAAAAACTCCTCTGCTCCTATTCACTTCTGCCTCAACAAGCCCAACTCCTGGCAGTTATTGATCTTTTTCAGTCTCTATAGCTTTGCCCTTTCCAGATTTGCCTTTTTATATAGTTGAAATCATACAGTATGTGCCATTTTCATATGGCTTCTTAAACACAGTAATATGCATTTTCTCCCTAATGTCTTTTCATGGCTTGATATCTCATTCCATTTTAGCAATGAATGATATTTTATTATTTGCATGTTCTACTGTTTGTCCATTCACCTACTGAAGGTTATTTCCAAGTTTTGGCAATAAATGAATTTGCTATAAGCATCTGTGTACAGGGTTTTGTGTATCCATACGTTTTCAGCTTATTTGAGTAAATACCAAGGAGCAAAATTGCTGGATCATATGCTTTAAGAGTATGTTTTACTAATAAGAAACTGCAAAACTGTCTTCTGAAGTGGCTTATACTATTTTGCAGTCCTGTCTACAGTGAATGAGAGTTTCTATTGCTCTACGAACTTTGCAGAATTTGGTGTTATGAGTGTTTTGCATTTTGGCCTTTCTAATAGTTGTGTAGTGGTATCTACCATTGTTTTAATTCCTTGGTGACACATGACATGCACCATCCTTTTGAATGGTTATTAATTTCTTTGTTGAAGTGTCTATTTCTATTGTCCAGTAAAAAAATTTTTTTGTATTAAGTTTTAAGAGTTCTATATTTTGGATAGCTGTTCTATTAAATATGTATTCGCATATATTTTCCCCAGTCTTTGCCTTATTTTCTCATTTTGTTGACCTCTGCACTTTTTAATTATGTGACTAAATGCATCCCCTTCAATTTATAAGTCATTTAAGAAGTCCAGCTAATAGAATATTTTTCAAAAAATAATTGCATGGTGGTGTAATCATACAGAAAAGAGAATCATTTCAGATGCTGAGAAATAATGCATTTTTATCATGTATTTCTTTTTTAAAAATATGTATATATTTTCTTTTGGCTGTGCTGGATCTTTTGGATTTTTCATTTTGGCTGTGCTGGTTATTATGTGGATTTTTCTCTAGTTGCAAAGAGTGAAGGGTACTCTCCAGTTGCAGTGTGTGGGCTTTTCATGCAGTAGCTTCTCTTGTTGTGAAGCATAGGCTCTGAGCATGTGGACTTCAAGTGGTTGAATAGTTATGGGACATGGGCTCAGTATTTGCAACTCCCAGGCTCTAGAGCATAGGCTCAATAGCTGTGCTATATGGGTTTAGTTGTTCTGAGGCATGTGGGATCTTTCTGGACCATGGATCAAACCCATGTCTCCTGCATTGGCAGGTGAATTCCTTACCACTGAGCCACCAGGGAGGTCCTCAATTGTGTATTCTAGTGAGATATAGGCTAAATATATAAAAATGAAAGAGGACTCATAAGCCACATTCAATAAGATTATTAGTTGCAATAATATACATATTTTTATTTTGAATCTAATTTTTGTATATTTAAGGAAATTAACCAACATGTTAACATTATTAGGACTCAAATTTTAATGTAGGAAAAAAGATACAAGCATAAGACTAGAGAGGTCAATTAAAACTCTAATCTTTAATTGAAAATTTATTATAAGTATGAACTTATAGTTCTTTTTTTTCTGAAAAAATAGGTATTTTCTAGTTCTATACATTAAAAATAACAAGAATCAATAGCAACCCAGTGACAATGAGAATTCACTTGTGGTTGCCAAAAAATGTACTGCTAGAGGAACCAGGACTCCTTGGAGAAATGAATAATTTTAGATATAGAGAAATAGGTAAATGAAGAAGATGAGTCTGCAACATCATTTTAAGGAATCAAGGAATTTATCAGACTAATGTGGTCATATAAAAGGATACATGAGTCAATCTGAAGGAGTTCTCATCACCTATGAGAAGACAACCTGAGGATCAAAAAATAGAAACTATAACTTCTTAAAAGACCCAGAGGACTGGTATAGGAAGGGAGGTGGGAGGAGTTTTAGGATGGGGAACATGTGTACACCTATGGCAGATTCATGTTGATGTATGGCAAAACCAATACAATATTGTAAAGTAATTAGCCTCCAATTAAAATAAATAAATTTGCATTAAAAAATGGTTCATGAATTCATAGTGGTATTCTAAAAAATATCACAAATTTGTCACCATTTAAAGTTGTAGGGCAATAGTCATTTCTTTGAACACTAGAAGCAAATTAAAATAATAATTAAAAAATTCTTATCGAGGTATAGTTGTGTTTGTTTCTGCTTTACAATGAAGTGAATCAGCTATATTTTGTGCTGTACCTAGTCACTCAGTTGTGTCTGACTCTTTGCAAACTCATGGACTGTAAGCCACCAGGCTCCTCTGTTCATGGGGATTCTCCAGACAAGAATACTGGAGTGGGTGCCATGCCTGCCTCCAGGGGATCTTCCCTAGCCAGGGACTGAACCCACATCTCCCTCTTTGCAGGTGGATTCTTTAGTATCTGAACCACCAGGGAAGCCCATGAATACTGGGGTGGGTAGCCTATCCCTTCTCCAAGGGATCTTCCTGACCCAGGAATCAAGCTGGGGTCTCCCACATTGCAGGTGGATTCTTTACCAGCTGAGCTACCAGGGAAGCCCCAAACCAGCTATATGTCTACATATTTTCCCTCCCTCTTGGATTTTCCTGCCACCCACCCTACCCTCTGCCATCCCGTTTATCTAGGTCACCACAGAGCACCAAACTGAGTTCCCTGCACTATACAATACGTTCTTAATAGCTATCTGTTTTACCCATGGCATTGCACGCATGTCAACCCCAAGCTCCCAATTCACGTCCACATGTCCATTCTCTACATCTGTGTCTTTATTTCTGCCCTACAAATATGTTAATCTGTACCATGTTTCTAGATTCCACATACATGTGTTACTGTATAATACTTATTTTTCTCTTTCTGACTTAATTTCACTCTATGTGATAGGCTCTAAGTCCATCCATTTCTCTACAAATGACCCAATTTTGTTCCTATGTATGACTAAGAATTATTCCATTATATAAACAACAATTTTATGAATAAAAAAGGCAAGACTTGAAGCAGCTGTGACGGCTGGGTGGGCCAGCACACTCAACACAAGCGGCTGCAATGGCCAGGCGGGCCAGCACACTCAGCACAGCCAAGAGGAGCTACCCCACGTCGGAGGACAGAGACAGCAGCCGAGAGTGCCAAACTGTGATGGCACAGGAACAGCTGAGAGGAGCCACCCCACGTCCAAGGTCAGGGATAGCGGCCAAGAGTGCCAGGCTGCAACGGCACAGGAACAGACGAAAGGAGCCACCCTACGTTCGAGGTCAGAGATAGCGGCCAAGAGTGCCAAGCTGCGACGGCACAGGAACAACTGAGAGGAGCCACCCCAAGTCCAAGGTCAGGGTCGGGAGCCAGGAAGAGCCACCCAGCATCCGAGGTCAGGGGCAGCGGCCGGGAGGAGCCACCCCATGCCTGAGGCCAGGGTCGGGGGTCAGGAGGAGCCACCCCGTGTCCAAGGCCAGGGTTGGGGGCCAGGAAGAGCCACCCTACATTCGAGGCCACATTTGAGGGCCGGGAGGAGCCACCGTATGTCCGAGGTCAGGGTCGGGGGCTGGGAAGAGCCACCGATTAATTAACACTCAGCACAAGTGGCTGTGACGGCTGGCACACTCAGCACAAGCGGCTGTGACAACCGGCGCACTCAGCGCGGCCGAGAGGAGTTACCCCACGTCCAAGATCAGGGGCAGCAGCTGAGAGTGCCAGGCTGTGATGGCACAGGAACAGCCGAGAGGAGCCACCCCGTATCAGAGGCCAGGGTTGGGGGCCAGGAATATCAACCCGCGTCCAAGGAACGGTGGCTGTTCTGGCGCAAGAGGGCCTAAAGGAGCTATCCCATGTTGAAGGTCAGGAAGGGCAGCAGTGAGGAGACACCCTTCATCCAAGGGGGGAAACTCCATAATAAGAGAACTCCACAAATTCCCAGAATATAGAAAGGCCACAACAAACACAGCAATATAACCAAGATGAAGAGACAGAGGAATACGCAGGAGGTAAAGGAACAGGAGAAATGCCCACCAAACCAAACAAAAGAGGAAGAGACAGGGAANGGAGAAGGGGACGACAGAGGATGAGATGGCTGGATAGTATCACTGACTCGATGGACGTGAGTTCGAGTGAACTCTGGGAGTTGGTGATGGACAGGGAGGGCTGGTGTGCTGCAATTCATGGGGTTACAAAGACTCGGACACGACTGAGCGACTGAACTGAACTGAACTGATATTGTTAGATTTAAGTCTATCTTCTTACTATTTTTCTATCTCATATATTATTTGTTCTTTTTTATCACTTTTTGTGCTTTTTTGAATTAAATATTTATATGATTTTTAAGTCTCCTCTCTTTTATGATTTATTAGTTACAAATTTTGTTGTTTTATTTTAGTAGGTTAGGGTTTATAGAAGTTATCTTTAAATTATCACTATCTAGTTTCCATTGATAGTTTCACTTATAGAATAAGAATCTCCCAGGCTTTGTTA
Source organism: Neotragus moschatus (assembly GCA_006410615.1). Classification (NCBI taxonomy): domain Eukaryota; kingdom Metazoa; phylum Chordata; class Mammalia; order Artiodactyla; family Bovidae; genus Neotragus; species Neotragus moschatus. The sequence continues at coordinate 522,122 of SJYA01001456.1, forward strand.
TTATTTTCAAATATTGTGTATTTAATATTGTAAACTAATATTACATTGATGCTATTTTTAAAGAGGCAGTTATATTTTCAAGGAGATTTACATGAAAAGAAAATATTTCTTACGTGTTTGTCCTTGTAGTTACCATTTCTAATGCTCATTGTTAGCTGCAAAGACTCATATCTTCATACCATACATACTTGTGTAGATTCATATCATCACTTCATCTGGGAGTTGGTGATAGAGAAGCCATCGTATTGAAAAGAGACAGTCATGACAGAGCGACTGAACTGAACTGATATTTTCGTGTAGTATCACTTTTTCTACTTAAAGGATTTACTTTAATATCGTGTACTATGGGTTGTAGGAGATGAAATATTTGATTCCATATGTCTAAAGTTCTACTTGCCTTCATTAAAAAGAAAAAAAAAAAAGAATCACACTGTGTATAGAATTCTGGGTTGGCTTTTCTTTCAATAATTTTTTTCCCCTATATACTTCTTTTGCATCTCCCCCCCACCAATGGAAAGCTACTGTCAATTTTATCTATATTATTCTTCTAGTAAATAAGATATCTTTTTCACCAGTGTTTCTAGGATATTTCCCTGCATTCCTGGTTTTGGGCAATTTGATTATGGTGTTCCTTGGCACTGTTTTCTTCATGTTTCTTTGCTTGGGGTTCCTTGAAATTCTTGAACCTTTGCTTCAAAGATTTTATGAAATTTGGATAATTTTCCAGCTTTATTTCTTAAAAGTAGGCCACTTAAAGTTGTACTACTGGTTAATGATGCTGTTTATATTTTCCTCTCAATTTTGTTTTGGTTTGTCCAGTGCTATAACCAATTCAAATTTAGTAATCTTTTCTTCTGTAATGTCCTATTTGCCATTCTATTTACTGTATTTTTCCCCACAACCAGTATAAATTGTACACTAGAATTTTGATTTGAACATACTTTCCACTTTTGTAATTATCTTTTTGAACATGCCCACATATAGTTATAGCTATTCAACATCTTTGTTAATTTTAAAACCTGTGTTAATTATGAATCACTTTCAGTTACCTTGCATTTCTTCTCTTTGTTTTCTTGCTTCTTTTCATGCCTGGGAATTTTCCATTAGATGCCAGATACTGTGACTCTTACCTTCTTATGTCCCTGATATTTTGTATTCCTATGAATCCTCTTGAGCCTTATTCTAAAATATAATTAAGTAAACTTGGATATCACCTTCATGGATGACAGCCTTGTGGTGGCAAAGGGGCTTGCATAACTCAATGAGGCTTGAGCCATGCTGTGCAGGGCCACCAAGACAGATCATAGTGAATAGCTCTGACAAAACATGATCTATTGGAGAAAGAAATAGCAAGTATTTGCTACTCAAGTATTCTTGCCTGGAGATCCCTATGGGCAATATGAAAAGGCAAAATGATATGATGCCCGAAGATAAGCCCCCCAAATCAAAAGGTATCCAGTGTTCTACTGGAGAAGAGCAGAGAGGATCTAATAATAGTTCCAGTAAGAATGAAGAGGCTTGGCCAAAGCAGGTACAATGCTCAGTTGTGCATGTGTTCAGTGGCAAAAGTAAAGCCTTATGCTATAAAGAATAATATTGCATAGGAGCTTGGATGTGAATCAAGGTAAATTGGACTTGGTCTAGCAAGAGATGGCAAGACTGAACATTAACATCATAAGAATCTAGGAATCAGTGAGCTAAAATGTATGGTAACAGGAGAATTTAATTCAAATGACCATTATATCTACTACTGTGGGCAAGAATCCTTTAGAAGAAATGACGTAACCCTCATAGTCAACAAAAGCATCTGAAATGGAATGCTTGGGTACAATCTCAAAAACTACAGAATGATCTTGGTTCATTTCCAAGACAAACCATTCAACATCACAATAATCCAAGTCTGTGCCTCAACCACTAATGCCAAAGAAACTGAAATTGATCCTGTCTATGAAAATCTATAAGACCTTAGATCTACATGGGGCATTGGAATGCAAAAGTAGGAAATCAAGAGATACTCGGAATTACACACAACTTTGACTTGGAGTACAAAATTAACCAGGGCAAAAACTAACAGAGTTTTGTGAGGAGAATACGCTGTTCATAGCGAACAGCCTTTTCCAACAACCCAAGAGGCAACTGTACACACCAGATGATGAATACTAAAATTAGATTGATCATATTCTTTGCAGCCAAAGATGGAGAAACACTATACAGTCAGGAAAAACAAGACCTGGAGCTGAACATGACTCAGATCATAAGCTTCTTATTGCAAATTTCAAGCTTAAAATAAAATGGGGAAAACCACTAGGCCATCCAGGTATGACCTAAATCAAATCCCTTTTCATTATACAGTGGAGATAATGAATAGATTCACGGGATTAGATCTGGGAGACAGAATGCCTGGATAACTATAGACAGAGGTTCATACATTGTACAGGAGGCATTGATAAAAAAAAATCCAAAGAAAAAGAAATGCTAGGAGGCAAAGTGGTTGTCTAAGGAAGCTTTACAAATAGTTGAGGAAAAATGAGAAGCCAAAGGCAAAAGAGAAAGGAAATGATATACCCAGCTGAATACAGAGTTCCAGAAAATGGCAAGGAGAGATAAGAAGGCCTTCTTAATTGAACAGTGCAAAGAAATAGAGGAAAACCATAGAATGGGAGACTAGAGATCTGTTGAAGAAAATCAGAGATACTGAGAAAACATTTCATGCAAGGAAGAGTAAAATAAAGGACAGCAGCTATAAGGACCTACTAGAAGTAGAAGAGATTAAGAAGAGGTGGCAAGAATACACAGAAGGACTATACAAAAGAAAGGTCCAAATAACCTAGATAGATATGATGGTGTGATCACCCACCTATGGCCAGACATCCTGGAGTGTGAAGTCAACTGAACCTTAGGAAGCATTACAATGAACAAACCTAGTGGAGGTGACATAATTCCTGCTGAGCTATTTAAAATCCTAAAGGATGATGCTGTTGAAGTGTTCTACTCAATATGCCAGCAAATTTGGAAAACTCAGCAATGGTAACAGTACCAAAAAATAGTTCCCTTTCATACCCATCCCAGAGAAGAATAATACCAAAGAATGTTCAAACTACTATACAATTATACTTGTAGCAAGGTAATGCTCAATACCCTTCAAGCTAGGCTTCAGCAGTATGTGAACCAAGAACTTCTAGATGTATAAGCTGGGTTTTGAAGGGGCTGAGGAACCAGAGATCAAATTGCCAACAACTGTTGGATCATGGAGAAAGCAAGGGAGTTCCAGAAAAAATATCTGCCCATTGACTAAACTAAAGCCTTTGATTATGTGAATTAGGACAAACTATGGATAATTCTTTAAGAGGTAGGAATACCAGACCACCTTATCTGTCTCCTGGAAAACCTGTATGCAGGTCAAGAAACAACATTTAGAACTGGACATGGAACAACGGGCTGATTCACAATTGGGCAAGGAGTACATCAAAGCTGTATACTGTCACCCTGCTTATTTAATTAATATGCAGAGTACATCATGGGAAATGTCGGGCTGGAGGATTCACAAGCTGGAATCAAGATTTCAGGGAGAGATATCAACAACCTCAAATATTCAGATAATACCATTCTAAGGGCAAACTCAACATTCAAAAATCTAAAACCATGGCATCTGGTCCCATATCTTCATAGAAGAAAAAAAGTGGAAACGGTGACAGCCTTTTATTTTGGGGTCTTTGAAATCACTGTGGAGAGTTACTGCAGCCATGAAATTAAAGTATGCTTGCTCCTTGGAAGGAAAGCTATGATAAATCTAGACATCATATTCAAAAGCAAAGACATCACTTTGATGACAAATCTCTGTGTAGTCAAAGCTATGATTTTTCCAGTAGTCATGTATGGAAGTCACAGTTGGTCCATAATGAAGGTTGAGCACTGAAGGATCAATGCTTTCAAACCATGGTACTGGAGAAGACTCTTGAGAGTCTCTTGGACTGCAAGGAAATGAACCAATTATTCTAAAGGCAGTCTTCCCTGAGTATTCATTGGAAAGGCTGATGCTGAAGCTGAAGCTCCTATACTTTGCCACCTGATGGGAAGAGCTGACTCATTGGGAAAGACCCTGATGTTGGAAAAGATTGAGGGAAGGAGGTAAAGGGAGAGACAGAAAATGAGATGACTGGATAACATCACTGATTCAGTGAACAGGAATTCTTGCAAACTCCAGGAGGTAGTGGGGGACAGAGGAGCCTGGTTTCCCAGTGAGACTGACAGGTCTTAGTGACTGAACAACAAATAAACCTGGATGTGGTTTGATGCTTTGAATTCATGCTTTTAATATCAGTTGTGCACTATAGCAGTGTTTATTTTGAGGGTAATTTTTCTGGGAAAATTTTCCTCTATTTGGATTCTTCACTTAATGCCACACTAATTATGAAGTTTGCAGTTTGATTGGTGGAAATTAACTCTATTCTTGGCCCTGTGTGAATGCCACTAGGTACTGTTACTCATAAGCTGGAATCAAGATTGCCAGGAGAAATATCAATAACCTCAGCTATGCAGAAGACACCACCCTTATGGCAGAATTTGAAGAGCAACTAAAAAGCCTCATGATGAAAGTAAAAGAGGAGAGTGAAAAAGTTGGCTTCAATCTCAGCATTCAGAAAACTAAGATCATGGCATCTGGTCCCATCACTTCATGGGAAATAGATGAGAAAACAGTAGAAACAGTGACAGACTTTATCTTTTGGGGCTCTAAAATCACTGCAGATGGTGACTGCAGCTATGAAATTAAAAGACGCTTACTCCTTGGAAGAAAAGTTATGACCAACCTAGATAGTATATTCAAAAGCATTCATTACTTTGCCCACAAAGGTCTGTTTAGTCAAGGCTATGATTTTTCCTGTGGTCATGTATGGATGTGAGAGTTGGACTGTGAAGAAGGCTGAGCGCTGAAGAATTGATGCTTTTGACCTGTGGTGTTGGAGAAGACTCTTGAGAGGCCCTTGGACTGCAAGGAGATCCAACCAGTCCATTCTGAAGGAGATCGGCCCTGGGATTTCTTTGGAAAGAGTGATGCTAAAGCTGAAGCTCCAATACTTTGGCCACTTGATGCAAAGAGCTGACTCATTGGAAAAGACTCTAATGCTGGGAGGAATTGAGGGAAGGAGGAAAAGGGAACAACAGAGGATGAGATGGCTGGATGGCATCACTGATTCGATGGATGTGAGTTAGTGTGGACTCCGGGAGATGGTGATGGATAGGGAGGCCTGGCATGCTGCGATTCACGGGGTCACAATGAGTTGGACATGACTGAGCGACTGAACTGAACTGAACTGTTACTTATAAAGCCTTATAAATGCGTCCTTTTGTTTTTCTTTGGGTAGATCAACCAGCATGTCTTGATTAATAATAATACTGTAAAATGCTCCTCTATACATCTTTATATATTTTTTTTCCCTCTAAACATCTTCCTCTTCATTAGTCTGCTCTACAAACTATCTGCCTTGGTTTCCCCAAAGTCTCAGCTCTGTCTAGGCCCAAAGAGTTGCCAGAGAATCCACTCCTCATACGATAGTCTGGAAACTCTCTCATGTTTTTAACCTGAAAAATTATAATATTTATATATATATTTTTTTCTTTCCTTACTGGTAACTTTCCTTAATAGCCTGAAGTCTAGTTTCTTGAAAACTTTGATTAAGAGTTTGATAGTTTCAAACAGAAAATGTTCCAAGGAGGGAAAAATTTGGCTCTTTTTATTCCTTGTTGGTAAGAAATGAAAGAACTTATTCATTTAATTCTTAATTTTCTTAATGTATTTTTTTATTCTGGCATTTTTGCTTAATTCTCTTTTATACTCTTCTGAAATTGTTATCTTATCCCTAATTTAGTCAACATATTCATCATAACTATCTACATTTATATTCAATAACTTCAGTATATATCTCCCATAGACTGTTTATATTTTGTCCCCTCTTAGTTTCCAGTAACTAACTGTAGTATTTATAGTCGGGCTATGTTTTTGTGAATGGTATATTGCTGCTGTTGCTAAGTCGCTTCAGTCATGTCCGACTCTGTGCGACCCCATAGATGGCAGCCCACCAGGCTCCCCTGTCCCTGGGATTCTCCAGGCAAGAGCACTGGAGTGGGTTGCCATTTCCTTCTCCAGTGCATGAAAGCGAAAAGTGAAAGTCAAGTCTCTCAGTGGTATCCGACTCTTAGCTACCCCATGGATTGCAGCCCACCAGGCTCCTCCGTCCATAGGATTTTCCAGGCAAGAGTACTGGAGTGGGGTGCCATTGCCTCCTCTGGAATGGTATATTAAACTTTTATCAACTTTTGTTAAGATGGGTGCCTATCCTTTATTCCTAGGTGTAGCCCTTTGTGGCTGCAACTAGGCATCTCTATAAACCCAGGACCATCTGCTAAAACATGTCAAATTCAACTTTTTTTCAAGTCAGTCTTCATAAACTTTGCAGCTTTCAGCTATGTTTTAATCAGTACATGCTTTGAAAGGAAGAGCACACCAAATATTGAGTTCTCCTCTCCTGATTTTCTTTCTCACTGAGATTGAGTAGCTCTCAATCCCAAGGCTCTCGCTGCCTTGGTAGCTTTGAGATTATTGCCAACTTTTTTTTTTTTTTCTGTCAATTTTTCAAGGAGTTTTCAACTTAAAGGTTGATGTGAAACAAACTAGTCTCCCAAAGCCCAGTAATGTATTTTAAAATAATTGGAAAGGGAAAAATTATGGATATTGACTTAATACCTTCTTGGTTAAGACATTTTAAAATCTAGTAGATATATATTCAATTCAGTCACTCAATCGTGTCCAACTGTTTGTTACCCCATGAACCGCAGCATGCCAGGCCTCCCTGTCCGTCACCAACTCCCAGAGTCCACCCAAACCCATGTCCACCGAGTCGGTGATGCCATCCAACCATCTCATCCTCTGTCATCCCCTTCTCAGGCCTTCAATCTTTTCCGGCATCAGGGTATTTTCCAGTGAGTCAGCTCTTAGCATCAGGTGGCCAAAATATTGGAGTTTCAGCTTCAACATCAGTGTTTCCAGTGAGCATTCAGGACTGATCTCCTTTAGGGAGGACTGGTTGGATCTCCTTGCAGTCCAAGGGACTCTCAAGAATCTTCTCAAACACCACAGTTCAAAAGCATCAGTTCTTCGGTGCTCAGCTTTCTGTATAGTCCAACTCTCGCATCCATACATGACCACTGGAAAAATGTTAGCCAAGAGTTAAATTATGTAAGGAAATAATAAAAAATTTTCTATATTGATTTATTAAAATATTTGTGGAGTTCTTACTACTAACCAGAATGATCACATTACATTAAGCATTTTAAAAATATACTGGTCCATTTGTACTTTTAAAAATGTACTTTTGTATCCTCAGAGGGTAGTTTGAAATAGGTAAAGCAAGAATTTTATAGATTTGAAATGTGTATTACTATTGTTTAACAGAGTTGTAAGCTTCTTAATTATAATTAGAAGAAATAAAGGAAATACTCAACAGATTATAGCTCATTTATTTATTCAAATAATATGCAATTTAACTCAAATAAACATTTATTGAGTACTTATTTTTGTAAGTTTCTCTGCTAAGCACTTGTTAGAGGGAATGTTAATATAGCCTCCACCAATATAGAATCATTTTCACCCTTGCATATAACAGGAAAATACTTTACTCTTGTTCCTGAACAATTCAGTTGTAGAGTTACAGATCTGGTAGAGTCCTTTGATGCCACAAGCATGTAAAAATTGGTTCCTTATAATGTTTTATGTTGCAAAATGTTGCTAAAATCCTAGCCTCTCAGTGACTCATCATCACCAACATAATATATCAAAATTATTTTGTTTGTGTCTTTTGTTTTTCTGAACAAACTTAACTGTTCATCTCTTATCTTTGGACTACTTACTCTTCAACATGAAATATTAGCTTACACTTATTTTACAGCAGGGTAAAGTCTTTTCTATCTCATTTGCAAATGGAAATCTCCTACACAAACTTAAAAGTTTAGTTAAATTATTATTATGTATCTGAAGCATTCTATGAAAGCTTTTCTAAGCTTAAATTCTTACTTTCATAACAATTTTTGTGATGGTCTGATCTTTGTGTGTGTGTGTGTGTGTGTGTGTGTGTGTATTAAGAGATATATTGGAAAGTTTTATTTGAAAACTCAAATAATTCAAACCTATTTCTGAAAAAGTATGGGAAACATTTTTAAAAACTAATTTGACACACCATGACACACCATGAGTCAATAGATTAAGTCAAGTTCATAGTTCATTCTGCTCCAGTTCAATTCAATTCAGTCGCTCAGTCATGTCCGACTGTTTGTGACCCCATGAATCGCAGCATGCCAGGCCTCCCTGTCCATCACCAATTCCCAGAGCTCACTCAGACTCATGTCCATCGAGTCGGGGATGCCATCCAGCCATCTCATCCTCTGTCGTCACCTTTTCCTCCTGCCCTCAATCCTTCCCAGCTTATAAATTATTAAATTATGCACCTTTGATAAATTTTTCATTTGAGCCCAATTAACTCCATTTTAAAGCTTTTATATAAAGTAAGACTTTATTGATATATTGCATCATATTCTTTTAATTTGTACTATTTGAATTTGCATAAAATCAAAACACAGTGCACTATTGTTACAGCACTTGCTTTAATATAGTGCATCCATCTCACCAGTAGACTGTGTAATCCTTAAGGACTGAAAGATATTTTTTCATCTAAATATCACGAAAGCTAGAAATTGCATAAGTGTGCAGTAATTGTTGAATGAGTTAAAAGACAAAAATAGGCAGACCCACTAACCAATACAATTATTTGAGTTATCCATAAAAGGAAAAGAAAATAACTAAGGAAAAGAAGGAAGGAAAATGGGGAGGAAGGAAAGGAAAGAGGGAAGGAGAGGAAAAAAATTTATAATCCAAGATGCATAGAAAAGTAAAAAATATGTCTTTTATGCATGTATGTGAGGTTTATATATATGTTTGATATTGTGTGGGTTCTCACCCAAACAGAAAATATTAATATTGGTAGATTATTGATTGAAGTCACTCTGTGATATTTTTTAGTTCTGTTTCATTTTAATTTATTTTTTGCATTTATTAATAAACAGTATGATTTCATTCACCTCATGTGCTATAAACTACCCCAGTTGATTTTACATATTAAAAGTGTTTTTAAAGAAGTTATAATGCAAACTCTATTTCAGCTCATCCATTTATTATTGACAATTCTGAATTTTAACAGTTTACTTGAAAATGAGGATTGCAACAATCAGTATACCTACTAGAATTATTCTAGAATTTCCATTAAAAATAATTACTTAGGATATAGAAATGGGCTTGAAAGTATGAAAGTGTTACTTGCTAAGTCATGTCCAACTCTTTGCAACTCCATAGACTGTAACCCACCGGGCTCCTCTGTCCATGTAATTCTCCAGACAAGAATACTGGAGTAAGTTGCCATGTCCTTCTTCAGGGGATCTTCCAGACCCAGAGATTGAATCCAAATCTCCTACATTGCAAGCAGATTCTTTACCATTTGAGTTACCCAGGAAGCCCAGAAATTGACTTAGAAAGAATTATAAAAACAATGTGTAAAAAAATAAATAAATAAAATAAACCCAATGTGTTTTCCTTAAGTTTCACTTTTACATTTACTTACTAAAAGTAAAAAAATATTATTATTTTTGCTGCTTTGCATAAATGTAACTACTTAGATACTGTGCATAATTTCTTCCTTATATTTTGTTGTCTATGTTTTCAGTTAAATATATAAAACTTGTTAAAATGCTGTAAGTACTCATAACTGATTAAAGTTATTATTTGAATTGCCAAACATATTTATATACCCTGGGGCCACATTTCAGTAGAACATCTCATAAGATAATAGGTAAAAGTCATTACAACAGAAATAATTAAATTTTTCATTCTGGATTAACATTTGAAATAGTTGAGATATTTTTATATATCTATTGATCTATGCACACACATATTTATTTCCTGAAACTTACTTGTATGTACTTACTGAAGGCATAAACTTGCTTTTTTATATTAGAATTGCTGATTAAATATTTTTTTGCCAGGAGGATCATAAACCTCAAAGGGTAACATTCTTGTTTTGTAACAGATATCAGACCTATATACTAATAACAGCATTGCTGTTTGCTTGGAAAATCTAGGAAACTAAAGATGATAGTAAATCTTCTCATAGGTGACTCCATCATCCCATGTTATAAATTTTGGATTTTTTTCCTTTAACTTGTGCAAAAATGTTATGTCAGCTTCAGGACAGAAGGGAAGATCCACATGCCAGACTTTTCTTTTTCTAAGTGATAAAAGGCAAATTAAAATAAAGAATATATGTTGATATTAAAAAGGGTTCGAACCCGGGTCTCCCGCATTATAGGCAGAGGCTTTACTGTCTGAGCTACCAGGGAAGCCTGTAATAAACCTCAGGCTATGAGGAGAAATTACTTATGTAAATTAAAGGTCTAGAGAAGTGTATGGAATTAGAATGGTCTTGGTTGGAAATTGGCAGAAAGACACTTGGCACTGGAGTTATACTCAGGATTTTGTTATAGTTTTCCAGCTAATAAAAAAAGAAAGAATGAAGACAAAAAGAAATATGATATCAGGACATTTATAATTTAACTGTTTCTAAGCTTCTTTCTTTTCCTCTTTCCATGCTATCTTACTCATGGATAGATGCCATATGACATTAAAGAAGTTGGTTCTTTAAATTGGACATTATCCAGAATCCAGTGTGTAAAGATGAAAAATAAAGAAATACTGGAGCCAGGATGTTACACTTCTTATCTTATCATATATGATGGCTGTCTATGGTTAGCATGGTCAAAATTGTCATTAGGCATGTTGAACCTACAACACTAATTCCAGTATCATGAATTCAGTTTAAAACCAATTCTTCTGCAGTCAGGTTCTGGCAAAACTTCAAAGCTAACATTCAAAGTTGGAAAGCTTAAAACCATGCACGCTTATTTAGATTCCTTAAATGGTCTGGTTTATGAGATTTCTGGGTATTTGAAGCTTTGTAAGCCATTGCAGAGTGAAAAAAGTTAATCTGTGCAGCTACGTTTTCAATAACGTGACATTAGATTAATTTCAAAGTCTTTTCTTCTTGGGTATCAAACCACACTCAGGATTCCTCCAGGGTGTAGGATACAGGCTCTTATTTATTTATTTTTAATGAAGAATTGCTTCTCATGTTGAGGATTATGTAGTCAGACTCTAAAGATATCTGTGTTGTTTGTTATATCAAAAGACCAACAATGGGATGTTTTATATATGTATATACACACACATCTGAACTAAGACAGGAACTGCATTCTTTTAGGCAGGAAATTTCCTAAAAATATAGGTAAACTTTCAGTAAAACTGACATTTGTGACTGTAAGGGCTGCATCAGTATGACATTTGAAACATAAAATTCTAAACGCACATCCTTTCTGACTTTCTGTCCCCTCTCTCATATTTCAACAATTTTAGAAACCATCTTTCCTATATGAAATAAATCTTTTTATATCATTGACAGCTTATTTCTATGTAAATCTTCCAAAATTCATTTTTTAGATTTCAGGCAACTTAAGAGTTAATAGCAAAACACAAAATACGACCCGAATAACCAAATAATAAAGGAATGTTTTAGAAAACAAAAACTTTATTCCTATTTTGTTATTTTTATATAAGGAGAAATTTTCTCATTAATGAGTTTTATCAAAGTGTTTTACTCTGAATATTCTTCTCCATAAGATAGGGAGAATTTGCCATTAGAATGAATAATTCTTACTCAGATATGTTTATTAGCCTGAGGTTCTCAAAGCTATAGTCTTTGGTACTATTCTTTTTACATGGGAATATTTTTTTACATTGGGAATATTTTTTACATGAAATATTGACATTGAAAATTTTAAAATAGATGAGTAGCCACATAGCCAACCTGGAGGCTTTGTTTCATTTTTCTTTGTGATTTTAATGACAAATAATATCTCACCAATTTGATTACAAGTGTCTGGTTCGTAGTGATTTAATCTTAAAACGTATTTTCATCTCTCTGGGTATCTTTCAAAATATTCTCCACAAAGTAGAGTAATATAAGCCAGTTTTGGTTAAACAGATATATGAAATAATGAATAACTGAACTTTGATAATTATTTGGAGTTATATTTTGGACTTCAAACCCAAGTTGAAAATTAAGTTAATCATTTAATTATTCAGATCAGATTTTTTTCCCACTGAAGCAAATTATGTTGTCTCTCTATTATTTTTAGAGATTTTCAGTCATGTTCTACATGTGTGTGTATTTAATAGTTAAATTAATCAAATTGAAAATAACATCCAAAAATTTCATCAACTAAAAGAATTATGTAAATCCATAATGATGTAGAATGTAGACATTACAGCAGTAACCACTATTTTTAATGTCCTCTGTCAACTCACCTTCATCTGTGTCCCTTCCACTACCTTAAGAGAGAAATAGAAATTCAGGTCCCATAATCCCTTTCCAGAACTGTTTCATTTTAGATTCTGAAGGCAAAGAATAAAGCCCTTATTTTCTAGAGCAGTTGTACACAAGCCTCCTATAGCTTTGGAGGGCTCACTTGAGGATTACCCACTTCAGTGTTGAGATAACTTAGGCTTTGGGGTAGCATTCTGATGCCTCTAGAATGTTTCTTCAGAAACACTCTCTTTAATATTGAGATATGGTTGCAGTCATTGGTGGCAACTTTTTTTGCAATTTTTCATTTTCAGATTAGCTTTTCTAGTCTTCACTCTCCCATCCTATTGAGCAGCACTGTAATTTCCTATATTATGTCTCTTTCTACTCTGGTTTCCTAGAGTGGCTCCTGTTTTTCTACTTGCACCTTGAATGCTTCATCTAGTTACATCAGAAATTTATATCTATTGATACGACAAGATGTTCACCATATATTGTTAAGTGGAAAAATTAAACAAGATATAAAATAGTATACATAAAATGGTATTGTTGTCTTCTTACATTTATTTGTATTTTTGAGTGTAAGCATCGAAGATACCCAAAAGTTCATGGATGTCACGGATCACATTGTTAACAGTGTTATTTTTTTCTAACTTTTGAACAATTAACATGGACTACATATCAGATAATAATAAAGAAAAGAAATAAAATTCAAATATACTAATACATGCTGCTGCTACTGCTGCTAAGTCACTTCAGTCGTGTTGGACTCTGTGTGACCCCATAGATGGCAGCCCACCAGGCACCACCATCCCTGGGATTCTCCAGGCAAGAACACTGGAGTGGGTTGCCATTTCCTTCTCCAATGGATGAAAGTGAAAAGTGAAAGGGAAGTCGCTCAGTCGTGTCTGACTCTTATTGACTCCATGGACTGCAGCCCACCAGATTTCTCCATCCATGGGACTTTCCAAGCAAGAGTACTGGAGTGGGGTGCCATTGCCTTGTCCAATACTAATACATAGTTCAATGTAAATATAGGTATGATGATTTTAATTTACAGAAATATACCTGAAAATGTGCCAAAGTACAATATTCAACCTCTATTAGTCTTGGAGTAGTAAATGTCCACTGAGGCAAATCTTTGTGATATTGTCAATATACTTTGTGCTTGCTGGACATAAATCCTTTCTTTGGCAGATGACTGATAGATTAAAACATACATCATAATTCAAATGATCCACAAACACATTGATATTTTTTAAATGCTAATACAGAACAAATGTTACCCACAAATACCTGTCCTAAGCTACAGCTTTTCTTAGAAATACTCAGTTTTTGAATTTTGCTCTTATTTTACCTTCAGTTCAGTCACTCACCCTTGCCCGACTCTTTGTGACCCCATGAATCACAGCACACCAGGCCTCCCTGTCCATCAACAACTCTTGGAGTTCACTCAGACTCAGGCCCATCGAGTCAGTGATGCCATCCAGCCATCTCATCCTCGGTCGTCCCCTTCTCCTCCTGCCCTCAATCTCTCCCAGCATCAGAGTCTTGTCCAATGAGTCAACTCTTCACATGAGGTGGCCAAAGTACTGGAGTTTCAGCTTTAGCATNGTGAACCATGAACTTCCTGATGTTCAAGCTGGTTTTAGAAAAGGCAGAGGAACCAGAGATAAAATTTCCAACATCCGTCGGATCATAGAAAAAGCAAGAGAGTTCCAGAAAAACATTCTATTTCTGCTTAATTGACTTTGCCAAAGCCTTTGACTGTGTGGATCACAATAAACTGTTTTACCTTACAAAGTTGAAAACAAGTATCTTATGTTTAATTTGTTGTAGAATATAAGCAAGAGGATATGTAGTCTTTTTTGTTTGTTTCTTTGGGTTTTTTCCTTGTTTATAATTTGTTGAAAATAAATTTTGTATTTTTCTATTTACTTGGTAGATTAATAATCACATACTCTTTGGGTCCATTTTTGAAAATATAAGATCTTCAACCAAGAATGTGTCAGAACTATAAGGTGCTGGCTTAAAAACAAAAGAATCTGTCATAATATAGTTAAACACTAAGTTAAACTTTTATTTTGACTATAATCTGATAGATATCTCTGAAAATATTTGTAAAAGTTAATTTTTTACAGAATCAAATTAAATCAGGGTACAAGTATAGTATAAATCTTTTAAAAAATAAAACATCAAAAAAATCTTGACTAACTCATTTGAAATGAAAAACATAATTTACATTTAATGCTTATAAGTTTTCCCCTAAGTTTCATGAAGCTTTATCATAAGTCTTATTTATACCCACTTCATGGACTAATTTCACAACAAGTTCTCAAAATGCTGGACAAACTTAGCAAAATGAATGGAGCATTTTTTGTGCTCTAAAGGAAAGGAAATTTCACTACATTCTAGAAGACCAAGAAAGGCTATTGTAAGTGAGGTGCTATTTGCAAATACCTAAGAGATAAGACTAGAAAGACAGTTTGTTATGACAAAAGGGACCTGACATTTTAGCAACAAAGCACTTAAATATCAAAGGTGAGTTTAGGAGTTAGCTGAAAAGCAACATAAATGTACTTAAAGATGGAAACATACTGGAAATACTTAGATAGTTCTTTCTGTTTAGGATAAA
The DNA here is from genome assembly GCA_006410615.1 of Neotragus moschatus. Lineage (NCBI taxonomy): Eukaryota > Metazoa > Chordata > Mammalia > Artiodactyla > Bovidae > Neotragus > Neotragus moschatus. The sequence continues at coordinate 537,215 of SJYA01001456.1, forward strand.
GAGCAGAAGTGGAAACCTGACTTGGTCCATTACTAGATACAGATCTGGGAGCCTAATTAATTGTGTTTTTATATTTTGATGACATTGATATTTTTGATATTAGTGTCAATATCAATACTGATATTTTGATATTAGTCAAAATATTGATATTTTGATGATAAAGCTGAACAAATAAAAATAATTAGTATAAAATTAGAATATAAGAAGAACTAACGCTAGTTAAATTAATAATATAAATTATAAATGTAGCCTCAAATATGCATGATTTATCAAATGAAAATAAAAATAATCTTTAGACATCAGGAATCATCATTAAGCCAACTTTATCCTAATGATTCTCACAATGTATTTAAAATGTAGGGATTAAAAAAATTCAAAGGTAATCATGCCAACATACTTTGAGAAATATGTTGTTTATTGGTTTAAATGAAATAGTAAGTAGATTTATTTAATAATATCACTGTAACTGCCTACTAATGATTTAGCACTTTTCTCTGACACACCACACATTCCATACTCTCACCCTGATGCATCCATCACACACTATTAAATTCACAGGTGTAGGCAGTATCAAATGAATACTTCTCACTATTAGGTTAACATCACTGAAGCTAAGTGGTTTTATTTTACACAGTAAAAACTACAACCCTGCTCATCCAACTGCTGACATGTAAACAGTTTGCATAAGTTACTAATTTGAAATATCTATTCAGATAAACAAGGGCAGTATCTCCATGTTTCAACTGTTTGACACAATGATGGATTATTTATTTACTGAACAGCACTGGTGGCCAGAAAATCTGATTTCCATGCATGAAATCCATGAAACCTCAGCCACTGAACAGTTTCTTTTACATGTGGCAAAGGTCATCTATCAAGGGATTTTCTCACGTTTTGTGTGATTGGTCATGCCTCATTTCCTTCAAGAAAATATGATTTCCCTAAAGTCTATGCATTTTCATAGGCTCGCAAAAGGCCTAGAAAGTTATTTCCTCTCTGTTTGTGATAAGCACAAAATATAGAGACTAACCTACAGGGAATGACAAGCAACTGTTTGTAGCTAGAAACCATATTTAATCCTATCATTAGGAAAGCCTTAGCACTCACCAGGTATAAAAGGGCTGCAAAATTAGACACTTAACCTTGTCATTTAACCTTGTGGAGTTTAATCTGCATTCAAAGTTAAAAAAAAAAATCTCATAGACCTATCTTTACATATTAGAAAGGATTTGTTTCAGATAATGTATTTCAACTTTAGAGTCATTTGGGGAACGATTGTGTGAAGATTTTGTTACTCTTTTAAAAAGTCACCATTTCCAATTTTTCACCTGAAAAATCAATGAGAAATAATAGTAAGACACTACATTTTTATGAACAATCTGAAAGACAATAAATATGAAACATAGAGAAAATCAAGAGCAATTTAAAGAGCTTTGTTTGCTTGAAAAGAGATTGTGCTTTCAGTTGTGTCCGACTCTCTGACACCATGGACTGTAGCCCACCAGGCTTCTCTGTCTGTAGCATTCTCCAGGCAAAGATACTAGAGTGGGTTGCCATTTCCTCCTCCAGGGGATCTTCCCAACTCAGAAAAAGAGATGATGCCATAGAATTCTTTGAGATTAAAGAGAAAAAGCCCTAGTATCCTAACAACTGTGTTTATGAAATATTCTTTGAGTCCTAGTTAAGAAATATCTTAGAGTTGTGCAAAGAGCTGAAATCTCTCAATGCATCAAATTCTGTCTAAAAACTTCCAAAAAGTCAATAGTTATTGGACATAACCAAAAATACAACCATGCTTCATCACTGTGTCCATGTGTTTAGTTCAGGAATGTGATAGAGGCAGGTCAGGAGTAATCTCTGATTATTAGTGTTACTGTGATAGATTTTAGAGCCACAGCTCCAGACAGTAGACAAAAAGGTATGATAAATGATAAATAATACTCTGACAGTTACTGGATAAAACACTGTCACAAGTACTAGATTTGTTGTGAATCTACTGAAGTTTAAGATTCAGAGCATTTAATTATTTTTGTTCTTTTCAAGACTTGCACATAATTTTGAGTTAATAATTTTGAATTGTTTTTCTTAACAAAGGAATTTCTGAGTTTATAAGCTTCAGGTCTTCAATATCTGTATTCATCAAATTGTACCATACCTGGATTTCATTTCTATTTTTAGCTCCCTTATGTGTAAAACATTCATTTATCTGCCCAAGACTATTCAAAGCAAAATTTGGAGAACAATGAATAGGAGGTTGAAAAAAATCATACCATGAATATATCGCACATTTTAGCTTTCTGATAGGAAGTGTGTGTGTGTGTGTGTGTGTGTGTGTGTGTGTCTACTGTTGAATTTAACTTGTACTGATATCGTCTTTGAAGTAAAGAATGTAATCATCATGGATAACCATCATACTTAAAGTGGTGGTTAGAAGAAATAATACAAAAAATAACAATAAGTTCCGTGAGGGAGCTGTAAAAGAAAGGTAGAGTCTTTCACAAGCAGATTAAAAACAATATTTTATACACTGGCATTTGGAGATGAACAAATTGGGTTAATACATCTTGTTTTTCCATTGCAACCAATATATGTGGGATTTGAGGGAAATCACCCCTAATTTGTTACTTTACTTATGGATTTTCCTTGGTTGTAAGCTACTTTGATATGCCAAACTTAATAAAATAATATAAATGAAATATATTTCTACACACACACATATATATACACATATACTACTTTTGGTTAAGTTAGTATATATGTGTATTTATGTGTGTGTGTATTTCTCTGTGTGTGCATATATTATTGAGACCAAATATCAGCTCAAAGGGTTTTAACCTCAATAGAGACTATTTCACAATGATGGACTGATTGTGAGTAATTGAATTCTGTTGATGGAATAATAACTACTCAGCTGACTCAATATTAGACACATATTTCCTAGTGCAGTCATACTATTAATATCAATGATAGAAATATTAGGAATTATAGTGTTGGCAATAATTGTTACCAATAATTTTTGTAATTCATTGTATAAGATATTTCTGACATCTTTTCTAAATCCTTAAGAAAGGTCATTCCTGAGTCTTTTTATAATACCTTCAGTTTTAATATTGCACTTCTGTCAAAGTGTATTTATTTCAAAGAGAAGAGAATACTAGAGAATTAGCTACAAATAATTAGACTATTTCTTTAAGCTATTTTAATATTATACACTTTTCAATTGTAGATTCTTAATGTTTCTTGAATTAGATTAATTTTGAAGGCAAATTATTTTTTTGCCTAGTTTCATAAATATTTTAAATTATAAGCAAGTGTTTTACCATTACCAGTATGAAGTAAAATGCATTTTAAATAGGTATGGATGATATTCCTCAATGATTAAGTATATCTTAATGAAGTATGTACACATGGATTTTCTACTTCAAATTTATGTAGTATGTTTGAGCACATTTTCTTACAATAAACTACATTATATATTTAAGATATATAGATTTTTAAATAGATATTTTGGAATTTAGTGGCATGATTTGTTTAGTAGTATTTTCAGGGTTACAGAAATGTTCAAGCAAAGAACTGACTGGCATTTATTTTCTAATAGATTGTTACTAAAAGTAGACTGACAATCCTTTTGCTGCTTTTGTATTATGTACAAAGGAATATTTCTCTTTTTTTAATATATATATTTTATTGAAGTAATAGTTGACTTACAATATTTCAGATGCACAGCACAGTGATTCAGTTATACATATACACATATCTTATTTTTCAGGTTATTTAAAATTATAGATTATTACAAGATATTGGCTAAAAGTCCTTGTGCTATACAGTAAATCTTTGTTGCTTGTTACATATCTATTTTTTAATTATAAGTCTAACATCCTCTTCATACTAAGTCAAACAAAATGAATCAAAATGTCATAAATTTTTTTCTTAGGCAAAAGTTCATAAGTTTTCTAAAATACATATATTATATATAATATTTATATATATGTATACAAAGGTTTTTCTACTATGCTTGAGAAAGAACATAAAAAACGAAAAAGAAGTGATGGAAATATTGGAAAAACAAACTGAATTAAATGGGAGCACTGATTATGAAATAAAAAAGTACAACAAATGAGATAAAAGTAAAAGATCATCATATAGTCTAGTTGTTTTTAAACATGACTGCTCATTAGAAATATATCTGGAGTTCTGGAGAAAAACAACAATACCTGGTCATTTGTAATTTTCAAAAATTCCAAGATAATTTTAAAATGTATCTGAGTTTTAAGAAGTGATTACAGATTTTTCTGTCAAGTGGTCATTTCAGTGGTATAGAACTCTATTATTTCTCTGTTTACCTATCATGATACAATGGTATTAAGTGAGTAGTAGCTACATAATCCAGAGAAGGTGATGGCGCCCCACTCCAGTACTCTTGCCTGGAAAATCCCATGGACAGAGAAACCTGGTAGACTGTAGTCCATGGGGTCGCTAAGAGTCTGACACGACTGAGCGACTTCCCTTTCATTTTTCACTTTCATGCATTGGAGAAGGAAATGGCAACCCACTACAGTGTTCTTGCCTGGAGAATCCCAGGGATGGGGGAGCCTGGTGGATTGTTGTCTATGGGGTCGCACAGAGTCGAACATGACTGAAGCGAATTAGCAGCAGCAGCTACATAATCACACTAGTAAAAGATGTTTATCAGTTTTCACAGTCAATAGCCAGACAAAGAATAGAAATTACAGTCGCAAGCTATAATGGGCACATGATTAAGCTAACTATATAAAATACTTGCATACAGTTTTGGGGGTCAGGCAGAGTAACGTAGTAAGTGGAAGTGCATACCTGTATATGTTTTCTGACCAGCCAGTCTATGTCTTGTTTGGTGCATTTAATCCATTTACATTTAAAGTAATTATCCATATGTATGATCCTATTACCATTTTCTAAAATGCTCTGGGTTTATTTTGTGTAGGGCTTTTCCTTCTCTTGTGTTTCCTACCTAAAGAAATTCCTCTAACATTTGTTGAAAAATTGGTTTGTTGGTGCTTCAGTCTCTTAGTTTTGCTTGTCTGGAAAGACTTTGATTTCTCTATCAAATCTGAATGAGAGTCTTCCTTGGTAGAGCATTCTTAGTTGTAGGTTCTTCCCTTTTATCACTTTAAGTAAATCATGCCATTCCCTTCTGGCTTATGGAATTTCTGTTTAAAAATCAGCTGATAACTTGATGGGAGTTCCCTTGTATGTTATTTAAAGTTTTTCCCCTGTTGCTTTTAATATTTTATCTTTGTCTTTCATTTTTGTCAGTTTGATTACTAAGTGTCTCAGTCTATTCCTCTTTGGGTTTATCAGGCCTGGTATTCTGTGCTTCCTGGACATGGTTAATTATTTCCCTTTTCCCTGTTAGGAAATATTTTGGATTTTATTTCTTCAAATATTTCTCAGGTCCTTTCTCTCTTTTCCTTCTAGGATCCCTAAAATGTCAATGTTGGTGTGTTTAATGTTATCTGATAGTTCTCTTGGAATGTCCCCCCCCCCCATCCTTTTTTCTATATTCTGTTCTGTGGCAGTGATTTCTACCATCATGTCCTCTAGGTCATTTATCCATTCTTCTGCCTCAGTTATTCTGCTATTGATTCCTTCTAGTGTAGTATTCATCTCTATTTATTTGTTCTTTGGTTCTTCTAGGGCTTTAGAAAACATTTCCTGCATCTTCTCCATTGTTTTCCCCAAGATCCTGGATCATCTTCACTATCATTTTTCTGATTTTCTTTTTTTTTATTGTTTTCTGGAAGGTTGCCTATCTCTACTTCATTTGGTTGTTTCTATGGGGTTTTCATTTTCATCTTAAATAATGCTGTTGTTCAGTCACTCAGTCATGTCCAACTCTTTGCTACCCCATGGACTGCAGCACATTAGCCTTCCCTGTCCTTCACCATCTTCCAAAGTTTCTTTAAACTAATGTTGATTGAATCTGTGATGCCATCCAAACATCTCATCTTCTGTCATTCCCTTCTCCTCTTGCCTTCAAACTTTACCAGCATAACGTTCTCTTCCAGGGAGTTGTCTCTTCATATCAGATGGCCAAAGTACTGGAGCTTTAGCTTCAGCATCAGTCCTTCCAATGAATATTCAGGACTGATTTCCTTTAGGATGGACTAGATGGATCTCCTTGCAGTCCAAGGGACTCTCAAGAATCTTCTCCAGCACCACAGTTCAAAAGCATCAATTCTTCAGCTCTCTGCTTTCTTTATAATCCAACTCTTATAATCATACATGACTACTGAAAAAACCATAGCTTTGACAAGACAGACCTTTGTTAGCAAAGTAATGTCTCTGCTTTTTAATATTCTGTATAGGTTGGTCATAGCTTTCCTTCCAAGGAGCAAGTGTCTTTTAATTTTGTGGCTGTAGTCACCATCTGCAGTGATTTTGGAGCCCCCAAAAATAAAGTCTCCAATACCACAGTTCAAAAGCATTAATTCTTAGGTGCTCAGCCTTCTTTATACTCCAATTCTCACATTATGGAAAAACCAAAGCTTTTTCTATACGGACTTGAAACAAAACTTTCTATTTTTCATTCTGATTAAGAGGCGAAAAGCAAAGGAGAAAAGGAAAGATATAAGCATCTGAATGCAGAGTTCCAGAGAATAGCAAGAAGAGATAAGAAAGCCTTCTTCAGGGATCAATGCAAAGAAATAGAGGAAAACAACAGAATGGGAAAGACTAGAGATCTCTTCAAGAAAATTAGAGATACCAAGGGAACATTTCATGCAAAGATGGGCTCGATAAAGGACAGAAATGGTATGGACCTAACAGAAGCAGAAGATGTTAAGAAGAGATGGCAAGAATACACAGAAGAACTATACAGAAAGGATCTTCACAACCCAGATAATCAGCATGATCTTATCACTCACCTAAAGCCAGACATTCTGTAATGCAAAGTCAAGTGGGCCTTAGGAAGCATCACTGTGAACAAAGCTGCTGCTGCTGTTACTTCTAAGTCACTTCAATAGTGTCTGACTCTGTGAGATCCCATGGAATGCAGCCTCCCATGCTCCTCTATCCATGGGATTTGCCAGGCAAGAGTACTTGAGTAGGTTACCATTGCCTTCTCCAATGAACAAAGCTAGTGGAGGTAATAGAATTCCAGTTGAGCTATTTCAAATCCTAAAAGATGATGCTGTGAAAGTGCTGCACTCAATATGCCAGCAAATTTGGAAAACTCAGCAGTGGCCGCAGGACTGGAAAAGGTCAGTTTTCATTCCAATNGAGTACTTGAGTAGGTTACCATTGCCTTCTCCAATGAACAAAGCTAGTGGAGGTAATAGAATTCCAGTTGAGCTATTTCAAATCCTAAAAGATGATGCTGTGAAAGTGCTGCACTCAATATGCCAGCAAATTTGGAAAACTTAGCAGTGGCCACAGGACTGGAAAGGTCAGTTTTCATTCCAATCCCAAGGAAAGGCAATGCCAAAGAATGCTCAAACTACTGCACAGTTGCACTCATCTCACACACTAGCAAAGTAATGCTCAAAATTCTCCAAACCAGGCTTCAATAGTATGTGAAATGTGAAATTCCAGATATTCAAGTTGGATTTAGGAAAGGCAGTGGAACCAGAGATCAAATTGCCAACATCCGTTGGATCATTGAAAAGCAAGAGAGTTCCAGTAAAACATCTGCTTATTGACTATTCCAAAGCCTTTGACTGTGTGAATCACAGAAAACTGTGTAAAATTCTTCAAGAGATGGGAATACCAGGCCAGCTGGCCTGCCTCTTGAGAAATCTGCATGCAGGTCAGGAAGCAACAGTTAGAACTGGACATGGAACAACGGAATGGTTCCAAATAGGAAAAGGAGTATGTCAAGGCTGTATATTGTCACCCTGCTTAATTAACTTATATGCAGAGTACATGATGAGAAATGCTGGCCTGGATTAAGCACAGGCTGGAATCAAGATACCCAGGAGAAATATCAATAACCTCAGATAAGCAGATGACACTACCCTTACGGCAGAAGCCATAGAAGAACTAAAGAGCCTCTTGATGAAAGTAAAAGAGGAGAGTGAAAAAGGTGTCTTAAAGCTCAACATTCAGAAAACTAAGATCATGGCATCTGGTTCCATCACTTCATGGCAAATAGATGGGGGAACAGTAGTAATAGTAACAGACTTTATTTTTCTGGACTCCAAAATCACTGCAGATGGTGACTACAGCCATGAAATTAAAAGACGCTTGCTCCTTGGAAGAAAATTTATGACCAACCTAGAAAGAATATTAAAAAGAAGAGAGTTTTCTTTGTCAACAAAGTTCTGACGAGTTAAAGCTTTGGTTTTTCCAGTAGTTATGTGTGGTTGTGAGATGTGGACTATAAAGAAAGCTGAGCCCCAAAGAAGTGATGCTTTTGAACTGTGGTATTGGAGAAGACTCTTGAGAAGTGTTGAGGAAATGAAGAAAGTGTTGGAAGTGTTGGAAGGAAGTTGAGATAGTGCTGAGGAACAACTGTGGTGTTAAGACTCCCTTGGACTGCAAGGAGATCCAACTAGTCCATCTTAAAGAAGGTCAGTCTTGAGTGTTCATTTGAAGGACTGATGTTGAAGCTGACACTCCAATACTTTGGCCACCTGATGCAAAAACCTGACTCACTGGAAAAGACCCTGATGCTGGGAAAGATTGAAGATGTGTGGAGAAGGGGATGACAGAGGATGAGATGACTGGATGGCATCACCCACTCAATGGATGTGAGTTAGAGTATACTCTGGGTGTTGGTGATGGACAGGTTGGCCCGGCACACTGCAGTCCATGGGGTCACAGAGTCTGACACGACTGAGCGACTGAACTGAAATGGAGCCCTGGGGTCTAGGGGCTCTAAGGTAGGGTTAATGGCAACCTGTTAGCCCCGTTGGTAAAGAATCTGCCTGAAATGCAGGACATCTGGGTTCAGTCTTTGACTTGGGAAGATCCCCTGGAGAAGAGAATGGCAACCCATTCCAGTGTTCTTGCCTGGAGAATCCCATGGACAGAGGAGCCTGGCGTGCTGCAGTCCACAGGGTCATAAAGAGTTGGACAAAACTGAGCAACTAACACTACTATTGGCAACCTTCAAGAGGAATTATGGCAGAGGGGGCCTTTCAGGGTTGTTGCTGCCAGTGCCCCTCTCTCTATAGTGTGCCCCTCCTGACCTATGTCTCCACAGGAGACCCTCTAACAGTAGCAGGTCATTTTGATTCAGTCTTCTGTGGTGTCACTGCTCCTTTCCAATGGGTGTTGGTATATGCAAGATTTTGTTTGTGCCCTCCAAGACTGAAGTCTCTGTTTACCCTAGTCCTATGGAAATGTTATAATCAAATCCCACTAGCCTTTAAGGTCAGTTTCCCTGGAGATTCCCAGCCCCTTTCTTAGATTCCCGGGTTGGGAGGTCTGATGTGACATGCAGAACCTTCACAACAGTGGGAGAACTTCTTTAGTATTATTGTTCTCCAGTTTATGGTTCACCCACTAAGCAGGCATGGAATTTGATTTTATTGTAATTGAGCTCCTCCTACTGTCTCACTACAACTTCTTTGTTTTTGGATGTGGAGTATGGTTTTTTTGGTGGGTTCCAGTGTTCTTCTCTTGATGGTTCTTCAACAGCTAGTTGCAATTTGGTCCTCTCTTACAAAGGAATATTTCTTATGCAACCAATCCTCTTTATGAATTTTAAAAGTAACAAATAATCATAACTTTTTAACATTTTTTGAGTTTTTAAGAGTTTAAAAAGTTGATTCTTACAAAAGTAATATTCAAATCACTGTTTAAAACTACTCAATACCACAAAATTGATTTTTATTGTTTGAAGTAGGGTAACTAATATATTTTTACTGATTTATTTTTTAAATTCTATAATCTGTGTATCCAATTGATGTGAAATAAAATGTAATTTCTTATAACACAGTAATATCAGCTACCAGATTTGACAGTTAACTGTATACAATGAGAGCAGTGTTTAGTAAATTGCTGAGTTTTTAAGAACAGAACTAGTAATCTTTCCCTTTATTGTTAATAAGTATCAAGAGGTCCAAAAATGAAGCGACTCACAGGAACTTAGATGTGAAGATCCGACAATGTGTCTCATAGCTGTACACTGGAGCTCTTGGTACAATATCCTCCGTGTTCTCTAAATGGTTAAGGTGATGGAGAATTACTGGATTGCAAAGACAGTAAACACTGGGGGAACATTTGTTGCTTTGATGTTACAAATTTCAAAAGAAGATGCAGTAAAAAAAAAAAAAAAAAAGTGGCTCATGCATTGCCTAGAACAAAATACAGAAAAGAAAGAATTCCAAAATACCCTAGTGTTCAAAACTTTTCCTCTGATGCAAATGCAAAGTCCAGCTCACAAGAGACTAGTGAAATTCAATTTTCATAATAATTTCTCACTTACTGAAAAAATGCAGAGATTTTCCCTTGAGAAAAGAAATGCAAATTTTCTATCAAGTAAATGTAAAAATTGCTAATATGGTGATTGAAAAGTCAAGTACATATGAAATTTGACTCTATGGATTGCTTTGATTTCTTATGTTACAGATTGCACAAAGATCAGACTTATTTAACATAGTAGTTATTTCCCCTTTTTGTTCAGTTCAACAAAACACTCTGTTCCATTACCTAACACTCACCATCATCATTTTTCTTTATTTTTCTCATCTCTTTATTTTATTTTATTTTGACTTGGCTTATGGGATTTGAATTTCCCAAACAGGGATAAAACCCAGGCATTAACCACTGGACTGCCAGGGAATACCTTTATCTCTTTATTGAACATATTTTTTATTCCCATGAGTACAAAGATAATTCATTTGTTAAACTGTATATTTTTACATTTATTTTATCTTTTCTTGATTTAAGTAATAATGTTGTTGTTATTGTTCAGTTGCTAAGTCACATTATGACTGCACACCAGGCTTTCCTGTCCTTCACTATCTGCCAGAGTTTGCTCAAATTCATGTCCATTTAGTCAGTAATACTATCCAACCATCTCATTCTCTATTGCCCACTTCTCCTGCCCTCAATCTTTCCCAGCATAAGGGTCTTTTCCAAAGAGTCAGCTCTTCACATCAGGGTCCAAAGTTTCAGAGTTTATTAGAGTTTTATTAGTTTTTTAGTTTATTATTTATTTAGTTTATTATTATGTAGTTTATTATTTATTAGTTTTATTAGTTTATTAGAGTTTCAGCTTCATCATCAGTCCTTCCAATGAATATTTAGGATTGATTTCCTATAGGATTGACTGGTGTTTGGTGTCCAAGGTATTCTCGAGAGTCTTCTCCAGCACCATAGTTCGAATGCATCAATTCTTTGGCAGTCAGCCTTCTGTATGGTCCAACTCTCCATTGGTACATGACTACTGGAAAAACCACAGCTTTGACTATATGGAAATTTGTCAGCAAAGTGATGTCTTTGGTTTTTAATACACTAGCTAACTTTGTCATAGCTTTTCTTCCAAGGAGCAAGTGTCTTTAATTTCATGGTCACCTTTATGGTCTGCAGTGATTTTGGAGTCCAAGAAAATTAAATCTGTCAATGTTTCCATTTTTCCCCCATCTATTTGCTATGAAGTGATGGGACTGGATGCTGTGATCTTGGTTTTGAATGTTGAGTTTTAAGCCAGCCTTTTTACTCTCTTCTTTCACCCTCATCAAGAAGCTTTTTAGTTTCTCTTCACTTTCTGCCATTAGGGTGGTATCATCTGCTTATCTAAGGTTATTGATATTTCTCCTGGCAATCTGGATTCCAGCTTGTGATCTACTCAGCTCAGGATTTTGTATTATGTACTCTGCATAAGTTAAATAAGCAGGGTGAGAATATATACTTTGTCATACTCCTTTCCCAATATGAACAATAGAACAATAGTATATTGTTCCATGTCCAGTTATAGCTTTTGCTTCTCAGGCAGCAGGTAAGGTGGTCTGGTTTTCCCATCTCTTTCAGAATTTCCTGGTTTGTTTTGATCCATACAGTCAAAAGCTGTAGCATAGTCAGTGAAGCAGAAGTAGCTGCTTTTGGGGATTCTATGATTCAACATATGTTAGCAATTTGAAATGACCACAATCGTACATTAGTTTGAACATTCTTTGACATTGTCCTTCTTTGGAATTGGGATGAAAACTGTCCTTTTCCAGTCCTATGGGTATTGCTGAGTTTTCCAAATTTGCTGATATATTGAGTGCAACACTTTACCAGCATCATCTTTTAGGATTTGAAATAGCTCAGCTAGAATTCCATAATCTCCACTAGCTTTGTTCATAGTAATACTTCCTAAGTTCCACTTGACTTCACACTTCAGGATATCTGGTCCTAAGTGAGTGACCACACCATAGTGGTTTTCCAGGTCATTAAGACCTTTCTTGTAGAGTTCTATATATTCTTTCTTGTCACCTTTTCTTAATGTCTTCTGCTTCTGTTAGGTCTTTGGGGTTCCAATGAATAAACCTAAAAATGGAGATTTCAAAGACACAGTAATAGCCTGTTTCTATTAGATTATCAGATTTTCTTGTGTTGCCCTGAATTAAAATAATATCCATGCTTAGGCATAATAAATTCTATATGCTATAATGATTAGTATGTGTAATATTAGTATGGATATAATACTATTTTGTAAAATTCAAATCAAGGATTAATGTTTGCAAACATTTAAAATAATATTAATGAAGAAATGAAGAAATTTGTTTTGGTAATGAGACTCGGTAATAGCCAAATGCCTCTCTGGGAAATTATACGTGATTATTAATTAATAAAATGACTGCTTTTTTCATAATGTAGGTGACTTTTGGTGTTTTACACTTGGAATCTTATGTAGGTTACTATATTGAGGAACAGTCCTGGCTGTGTGTATTTCTATTTTAAGGAGCAATGAAACATGAAACTGCATTCTGAGAATTGAGAATAAATTCGGCAAAAGTATTTTTAGATTTCAAGATAGTAAGAGATGATCACACAACCTTGGCATCCCATAAAATCCTGCAGAGTGACAAATTAATCATTTACCTCAATCTCTCACAAGAAGTCTAAGTCATTCTTGAAAACTCTTCATATTTAACTCTGTTGGCTTTGGTGAATGTTTAGCAACTACCCAATTTCTTGTATCCATTTCTTCCTAATAGACTTTCTTCACTCCAATCAAATTAATCCCATTATTATTTTCTAACCAGAAATATCTTTGATCTTACTCTTCTTTAAATATATTCTATGTTTTCAAATTTCTTCCAAGTCTTTTTTTTTCTTTCAATGCAGAAATTAGGCTTTTAGAGTGTTGTCAAAACTCCTTACCACTGAACCCCCAAAACAATAGTGCTTAGGACATTTAGATGGTTGACAAGTGTTGTTTAATTGATAACAATATATGTAAGATTATAATCAATCAACAAAAATCATAATAGCCTTGATAACACAACAATTTATTGAATATATACTGTATGCTCAGTTTCTCATTTATTCTTTAATACTCATAATGACTCTTTGAGATAGAAAAAGCTATCCTATTTTCATTTTACATGTGAAACTAAAACCCTAAGAGTAATTTAAAAGTAATATTTGAAGGCATCGTTTATATAGTCTTTCCTCTTATACACTTGGTTAAGAGAATTTAATGGCGACATTTGGCATACCTCTACTGCCACAACACATCATGGTTGTTAGTACTCTCTTTCCTACTATAAATGGAGTCATGTGTTTTTAACTCTAATTAGATTAAAGAACTAATTCGAGAAACATAGAACCAGTTCAGAAAACTGATCCTAAGACTGTGGTCCTCTAAAACAACTGTTGGCACCAGAATCTACAATAGTTAGGATTCCTGAGGGAACAGAAGCAATCCCGTGCATGCGTGCGTGCGTGTGTGTGTGTGTGCGTGTGTGTGTGTGTGTATAAAATCCCTTATATATCTATATCTATCTATTTATCTAGAGAGAAAGAGATTAATTGGGAATTTGTTCACACTATTGTGTAGGTTAGCAAATCCAAATTTTGAAGGATAAGCTAGCAGGCTGGAGACCAAGAGAAAAGTTCAGGTTTTGTGTTGACACCTTGACTCCCAAGGCAATCTGGAGGCAGACTTTTCTTTTCCTCCAAGGACCTCCGTCTTTATCTTTTTTAGATAGTCAACTGATTGAATNAATTGGGAATTTGTTCACACTATTGTGTAGGTTAGCAAATCCAAATTTTGAAGGATAAGCTAGCAGGCTGGAGACCAAGAGAAAAGTTCAGGTTTTGTGTTGACACCTTGACTCCCAAGGCAATCTGGAGGCAGACTTTTCTTTTCCTCCAAGGACCTCCGTCTTTATCTTTTTTAGATAGTCAACTGATTGAATGAGGCCCGCCACAGTATATGGAGTGTAATCTGCTTTTCTCAAAATCTATTGATCTAAATGTTAAATGTTGATCTTATTTAATAAATAATTTTACAATGACATTTACCCTCGTGTAGGACCAAATATCAGAGTACTGTGGCTTAAAGTGACATAAGATTACACAGTTGCTCTGAACCTCCATAAAAATATGCACAGAGTACTTTCAGAATTAATTCCCTAAAAGGATAGGGGACTGGGGTATCTACTCACTGGCCAGTCCCCTCCCACATCACACATGTTGAATGAAGTTTATCCTTAGAAACACTAGACCCCTTATTCTACTTAGTTGGACTAAATGAGTTTCTGTGGCATTGGAGATCAGTTCAGTTCAGTCACTCAGTCTTGTCTGACTCTGCGACTCCATGAATCGCAGCACGCCAGTCCTCCCTGTCCATCACCAGCTCCCAGAGTTCACTCAGACTTGCGTCCATCAAGTCAGTGATGCCATCCAGCCATCTCATCCTCTGTTGTCCCCTTCTCCTCCTGCCCAAAATCCCTCCTAGCATCAGAGTCTTTTCCAATGAGTCAGCTCTTCCCGTGAGGTAGCCAAAGTACTGAAGGTTCAGCTTTAGCATCATTCCTTCCAAAGAAATCCCAGGGCCGATCTCCTTCAGAATGGACTGGTTGGATCTCCTTTCCATCCAAGGGACTCTCAAGAGTCTCCTCCAACACCACAGTTCAAAAGCATCAATTCTTCAGTGCTCAGCTTTCTTCACAGTCCAACTCTCACATCCATACATGACTACTGGAAAAACCATAGCCTTGACTAGATGGACCTTAGTCGGCAAAGTAGTATCTCTGCTTTTGAATATGCTATCTAGGTTGCTCATAACTTTTCTTCCAAGGAGTAAGCGTCTTTTAATTTCATGGCTGCAATCACCATCTGCAGTGATTTTGGAGCCCCAAAAAATAAAGTCTGACACTGTTTCCACTGTTTCTCCATCTATTTGCCATGAAGTGATGGGACTGGATGCCGTGATCTTCATTTTCTGAATGTTGAGCTTTAAGCCAACTTTCACTCTCCTGTTTCACTTTCATCAAGAGGCTTTTTAACTCCTCTTCACTTTCTGCCATAATGGTGGGGGTCATCTGCATATCTGAGGTTATTGATATTTCTCCCGGCAATCTTGATTCCAGCTTGTGCTTCTTCCAGTCCAGCGTTTCTCATTATGTACTCTGCATATACTTCTGGACAAATTTATAAAGAGTCAGTTGAATCTAAGCTTACAGGTAACTGACCTGCAAGTAGCTGAGCTGAAATTAGGTGCAGGCAAAGAAGATGCTTCTTTGAGAGTTTCCAAATCTATATCTCTAGCCCTGCCAACTTTGCCTCTGAACATATAATATTAATATTAATAGTCTAATAATCACCTCAGACATAATATGCCCTGATTAGCAACACATTTTGTATTTTTGCCACCTGCTGGTTGGTCTTCCAGTATTTTTCTTATTAGTGAGTGATGCCAATGCTCATCTATTTCACATCGTGCACAAAGGAAATCACACTAATTCTATTATTTGCTGGTAACAATGTGTTCTCTTGGCTTTACCTTCAATATGTATCCTGAATCTGGGTTTTTTCCTCACCTCCACTGTTCTGTCATTCTACTCCAAGTCTTGTCAGTTCGTGCTGAACAAAGCAAAATAAGTTTTTGTGAGGACTTAAAAATATAAATCAGATCTTATCATTCTTGTGTTCAATAGAATCCATCACAATCACAATAAAACCCAAACTCTATATATAATTTGATTCTTCCCTGTACTCCAAACTGTACATAATTTACTTTTCCCTATCCTAGAACTGCATACTCTGTCTCTTACTATNTGTGAGGACTTAAAAATATAAATCAGATCTTATCATTCTTGTGTTCAATAGAATCCATCACAATCACAATAAAACCCAAACTCTATATATAATTTGATTCTTCCCTGTACTCCAAACTGTACATAATTTACTTTTCCCTATCCTAGAACTGCATACTCTGTCTCTTACTATTCCTTCATTTGTTATACTCCAATTATATTTCATTCTAGTGTCTGCTCAAATGTCATCTTCTCAAAGATCCCCAAGAGCCCTATATGTTAAAGTGTCCATTATCTTTTGCTTTCTATGATCACATTCTGTGTCTCACTTTGTTTTACTGGTTTCATGGTATTATTAATACCTTGCATTATCATATACATATATTTAAGTTTATTTTCTCTTCCTCATTAAAATATAAGCTCCACAAAGGCAAATTTTTGCCTTATTTATGTCTTTATTTTCTATACCTAAAACATGAGACCATCACATAATTGCACTAAATTATTAGTTGTTGGGTGAAATAATTGTTAATGAATTTATATATGTGCAATAGTGGCTAAAAGGAAACTTCAAATATTACAGCCTATTTATATATGATATAATTGTAATATTAAGAGATTCACTTAAAAATGTCCCAGATACTTTTGCAAAAAAAAAAAAAGTAAGCAAAATACCTTGAGTATGTAGTTAACTTACAAATAAATGCATATCATCTTAAGCTTACTAAGACTGCAATTTCTTAATTTGTTATTCTTTTATCTACTACTCAGACTTTTTCACCTAAACAATTATTTAAGGATAAAGGCCACAATACTATACAAACATGTAATGTGTATTTTTGTTTATATTTGCTTTATAATTTAAAAAATACAAGACCTCTGGGCATATATATATATATATATATATATATTTCTCTCATTTTAAGGTAAAAATATATATAATTCTCTTATTGTTTTAATGATTTTTTTCCCCTTAGGAGAATTGCTCTTCATTTTCCACTGACTTTTCTATATCCAAAGGTTTGGTATCTTGAAGTACTGAAAGTGTTTGTTGCTCAGTCCTATTCAACTCTTTTCGATCCCATGGACTGTAGCCTGCCAGGCTCCTCTGTCCATGGGAATCTCCAGGCAAGAATATTGAAGTGAGTGGCCATTCCCTTCTCCAGGGTATCTTCCGGACCCAGGGACTGAACCTGGGTCTTCTGCATTGCATGCAGATTCTTTAATGGCTTGCACTACCCTCTGCCCTTAGTAGAATTACTTTTAAATCTCCATTTGACTCATTTGTATCCAGAGTTTGACATCCTAGACTCTATGAAATGTTGCCTTGATAAATATGTGCTTACTACATCTACTTGAGTTACAACAGCTAAAACTGAACTTTGAGGCAGATTCTGTGTTAGACTTACTATGTTAAAGCACCCTGAAAGTAACTCATACTGAGAATAAAACAAACTAAAAACAAAAAATATTTCTCTGACTTTAACAATATTAAATTACCATTTGAACCCATAACTTCTTGTTGGGCATTCTCAAAGAAGAAACAATAACATTTTGAATGTTTACTTGTAGTGCAAAAGTAAAGAAAATGGATGGCCTTTTATTTGACCTTGCCATTAAGGTGTTGCATCCTTGTTATGCTGATAAATGGTTCATGGTTTTTATTTATTAATTGTTGAGTGAAAATGAGTTAGAAAGAAAATATCTTCTATCTTTTGTTTTATAAGCAATTTGAATGTCACCCCTGACCCAATTTGACTTTTGTTAAAGTAACTTGAGCTAGACAACTATTATAAAAATTGTTTCAAGTGGCAAATTTCAGGCTTCCCTTAAAATTTCATAAAATCATCAAAAGTTCTTCTCCTATTATGCTGTTGACTTAATGGTCTATTTATTTTCTCTATTTCTTACTCAAAGTCTTGTCTTTATTTTTAATTATATAGTTTTAAATTTCTCTTCTATGTCCAGTACATAGCAGTATCTTCTTATTTAACTCTGTGAAAAGATAGTATTTTTCAAAAAGTCAGTTTTACTTTCGTATTGTTTTTATTTTTATTTCTTCCTCACAGTCTTCTAATTCATCAACATTTTTCTTACACTAAGGTGTCTGAATAAGATATCAGTGAGATTAGATGTTGCAAAGAGTAATGTTTTCAAATGCCATGTCTCATTTCCAACACATACCAAGTTTGATTTCTATTATCAATATAGTACTTTTAGCCTAACTTGGTTTTCAGTTCTATTTGACCATTAAGTGTTTCAATATTATGTTCTATTATTTTCTTCCAGGGACAATCAATTTCTCAAATTGAATTTCTTTCCACATTTTTCAAACCAGGGAGTGAAACTGATAGTTTTGAACACCCTTAGATGCTATCTTTGGCTTCACAGTGTAGCATCCTCATCATCCTACATCTGCACAACACCATCCTGCACAAATCTGCCACTCCATATGTTGCATCATGCAAAGAGATTACAATAGGCTTGATTTTGGATTTCGGTCAGAGATTCCCTGGAGACATTCCACAGGAAAAAGTATTGCTCAAGCCAACATTTAAATCCTTGCCTAGAGCTATCCCCTCTTCCAAAGACAAAAATAATGAGAATGAAAGCACAGACCCCCAAATTCAACTGCCACATTTTTTTGTTGTTTGTTCTTCTTTTGAGGAGTTTGTCCTGTTCTTCTTGTTGTTATTCTTTTCTGTTGGTACTGGCAGTTGCCAGATGGGCTTTATTTTAAAATTTAAATGTTTTATTTTGTGGTAGTATTGCCCATTGCATCATATTCAATGCCAGCTCTTATTTCTTCAAAATCAAATGCTTGGCATATTCTTAAGCGGTTTAAGGATCAAGCACTAGGACATTAATGTAGAGAAAGGGAAAAAGCTATACATTTCTATTACTCTAATACTGAGAATAACTGAAGCATAGAGTGATTTTTTAAGAGAAGATTTGAACCTAGCTATGTGTTCTTTCAGTCACAACCAGTGGATTAAAACTGTTCACAACATGTGAACAAATAGTAAAATCTAGCAGAATGTAAGCTGTTAAAAAGATTCAATAATGCAGAGAACAAAGGTACCTCAAAAAACAAATCTGGTCTATTCCAGTGCCCATACTTCTTCCTTACCAATATATACACAAGGGGCAGAAATTTGCAGGGGTGAGAGCCCTGCACTTTAGAAAATCATTTACTAATAGCAAAAAAAAAAAAAGTTAACTTGAAAATAAAATCAGAAAATCTATTGTGTTGAAATACTTTTTTCTAATTTGAGCATATTTGAATATTAATACTTTGAAGTAGGAAATGACAACCCACTCCAGTATTCTTGACTGGGAAGTCCCATGGACACAGAAGCCTGGTGGACTACAGGCTATGGGGCTGCCGAGGCAGACATGACTGAGCACAGCACCCACATACACATAGATTAATATTTATTAAAAATGAGTAAAATTTATTCCTTGGCCTACATGTTTCAACAATGTTCTTTACATTGTTTGGCAGACCAGTTAGAGACTAAAGTGAAGGTGAAAGTCACTCAGTCATGTCCCATTCTTTTTGACCCATTGGACTATATAGTCCATGGAATTCTCCAACCCAGAATACTACAGTGGGTAGCCTTTCCCTTCTCCAGGGGATCTTCCCAACCCAGGGATCAAACCCAGGTCTCCTGCATTGCAGGCGGACTCTTTACCAGCTGAGCCACCAGGGAAGCCCATTAGAGACTAAAACTATGTATTAATATAAAAAGTATCTTCTGATAACCAAAGACCATTTCTTTTATGTGTGCAAATTACTATCTGAATCTCAGTTAGAATCCATATGTGAGCTAACCAGATTCTCATTATAGGATTCTAGTACTAAAATGCATTTCTTTATCCAATCTGTTCAGGCAAGTGGTCAATATTATAAAGCACACCTCAGTTCTGTCTCTCATCTTTATTTAAAGTACAGTCATCTGGCAGTTTCAACATTTCAGAACATATTTCACAAGGGAAGGAGAATCACTGGCCTCTATGCAGTAACAAGATCACTGTAAATCCATACACTCATGTGTGTGTACTCCTTAGNTTATAAAGCACACCTCAGTTCTGTCTCTCATCTTTATTTAAAGTACAGTCATCTGGCAGTTTCAACATTTCAGAACATATTTCACAAGGGAAGGAGAATCACTGGCCTCTATGCAGTAACAAGATCACTGTAAATCCATACACTCACGTGTGTGTACTCCTTAGCAATTACTTTGACCTTAGCCTTAATTCACTCATCCCCAAAACTCTCTCCGCCTAGAGATTTTTTTTTTTCCTTTCAGAACTCAAATGTTCTTTTAAAAAATTTTTCCTTTCAGAACCTAAATGTTTCTCTGACTCACAGGGGCAAAATTAGTTGCTCCTTCCTCTGCTTTGGCATTTCATTTCTATTATATCTCTTCTCTTCATTATGTATTTACCTTTAATTATGCTAAAGTGTAAGAATTAATGAGCAGAGGCAAAAATGGATTTATCTTTATATTTTCCAACAAAATATTTTTTATCTCATAGTAAAAATTCAACAATAACTGGTTAATTAGTGCAAAAAATGAATTTTAAAATATCACTGTTTTCACTTTTAGATCATTGACCACCTCTCCTGTCAGCTGTACTATAAGGATTTTACAAACAGACCAGAGATAAAATATATGAAGCATTTTATAGAGAAGAGAAGGGGACAAGGGAATTATAAGTCAGACACAGTGATTATGATGATGATGATAGCAAATAGGCAGTAAACATGAATGTCAGACATAAAAAATTTAAAAAAAAGAAACAATAAAAAATGTTATAGGTTATTATGAAAGATTATGATCACTGAAGTTAAAAATTATTAGCCAGAGTCATCAAGAATATTAATATAGATTGGTGAGGAATAAAGGAAAAAAAGACATTACACCACTTATTTTATCACTGCTATATTTAACAATAGGATGAAGCATTGAAAACTCATCATTACTTAAACACTAGGTGTTGGAGTTTTTCAGTGAGAAATCTGACAAAATAAGTGTGATATCAGAAAACTACATTTGTCATTGAAATGTCTGAATCATTTGGAAGAAAGCATTGTCTTTTTACCAAAGACTAGTTCTCTAAGTAGCTAGGTCTTTTCAATTTTTCTTTTTAATGAAATGACAAAATTGTAAAAGTAATATTGTCCCTGGAATTGTCCTGCCCTGACTAAAGAATAGTTAGTGTCCTTGTTTAAATGTTTCTGTGACTCTTTGTTGTGCTGCTCTGTCCATTTTTGTAGGTACTAGATCAGGGAGCTCTTTAGATAATATTCAAAGAATGAGAAACAAGTCTGATGGACCATGCTGACTAAAAGGGCATCTTGAAACAACCAACTGAGTGGTTAGTTAAAAATGGAAAAGCAGATTACTAACTGTAAACACAGAAAGGTTTTTCAGGGTTGGTAGAACAAGGTTGCAAATGATAATCTTACCTCTCTACTGTGTCATTCTTCAAGTTTTTCAAAACCAAGAGAAATACTGAAGAGATAAGATGGTATTGCAATGCAATCTGGAGAATATTGACATATCAACCCCTCCCTTTTACATATTTGTTCTAGAATAGAAGCCCACAATGCAATGTACACTCTGTCATGGAACCAAGAAAGTCTATAATGGAAATAACACAGCAGAATTCTAACTAAAAATAAATATTCTGTGAGATTTTAATAATATTATGTAATTTAATGGTATATTGATCTTTAATAGTTTCTGTGGTTCCAAGTTCATTCTATAATAACAAAATGGAATGACAAAACTCCTTTTACCATTTTCCCTCATAACCCCTGTTTGCCATTTTCCTCAACATCTAATTATTTTATAGTTAATAAAGGAGTTCTTCCTAAAATTTTTGCTTGTGGCTCAAAGTTTGAACTCATACCGCTGATTATATCATTTAATCTGAAAAAAGGAAAAGCTTAATTATGCTTTATAAGCAGGACTAAAATTATTTTTATTTAATTGGTAACTGAACAAAATCTTTTTCTTTCAAAAATAAATGAAAGAAAATTGACTTGAATTTTCACTATTTTGGGAAGTTTAGTGTACATAAAATACATTTTAAAAATGGAAGAAGTACTAAACATTGATTATTATAAATCTGCTGAATGAGATATTGCACTGCTTTTTAAAATTAATAATTCAAATAAACAATTAAAATCACATTTAATCTGCTTTTGCAAATTACCTTTCCAAAGAGGAAGGTATTCAGATTTTTTTCCTAAATTAATAATTAGATAAATTTCTTTATATGCCAGCTGTGTGTGTGTGTGTGTATGTGTGTGTGTGTGTGTGTGTGACTCAGTTTTGTTCGACTTTTTGAAACTCCATGGACTATAGACTACTGAGGTCCTCTGTCCATGGAATTCTCCAGGCAAGAATACTGGAGTGGGTAGCCATTCCCTTCTTCAGGGGATATTCCCAATCCAGGGATAAAACTTGGGTCTTCTGCATTGCAGGCAGATTCATTACCATCTGAGCTACCTGGGAAGCTCATATACCAGTTAGTGCATTTTAGGTAAAACAATAAGGTCCCAGTCTACAGTAATGAAAAGAAATTTGTAAAAAAAAAAAAAAAAGAAATTGACCTCCCACACCTAACCTAACTACATGTTTAATTAATTAAATGCAATTTTCTACAGTTAAATATTAATAATACAGTTTTCTCAAACAGCATGTTTCCTCAGATTTACATAACAACATACCCTACAATAAAGCCATAAAAATTTGGGTAAAGTGATAGAGCGAGAAATGAAACTTCATGGTGTTTATAGGATATAAAATGAGAGGAATTAAATATACTTGACATTCAATTTTTCCCAGACTTCTCAGTTATCTTTATAAATAAACTAAGCACTTTCAATTCTCAAAAACTTTTGTGTCAACAATTCATTTATTCAAAGTTTCTCATCAAGTATATTCATAACATATTATCCTTGGGGGTCAACCAAAATTACCCTTGTTTAAATCAGATTATTTTAAATGATACTAATATAAAAGATCTTCATGACCTGGATAATCACGATGGTGTGATCACTCATCTAGAGCCAGACATCCTGGAATGTGAAGTCAAGTGGGCCTTAGAAAGCATCACTATAAACAAAGCTAGTGGAGGTGATGGAGTTCCAATAGAGCTATTTCAAATCCTGAAAGATGATGCTGTGAAAGTGCTGCACTCAATATGCCAGCACATTTGGAAAACTCAGCAGTGGCCACAAGACTGGAAAAGGTCAGCTTTCCTTCCAATCCCAAAGAAAGGCAATGCCAAAGGATGCTCAAACTACCGCACAATTGCACTCATCTCACACTCTAGGAAAGTAATGCTCAAAATTCTCCAAGCCAGGCTTCAGCAATACGTGAACCGTGAACTTCCTGATTTTCAAGCTGGTTTTAGAAAAGGCAGAGAAACAGAGATCAAATTGCCAACATCCACTGGATCATGGAAAAAGCATGAGAGTTCCAGGAAAACATCTATTTCTGCTTTATTGACTATGCCAAATCCTTTGACTGTGTGGATCACAATAAACTGTGGAAAATTCTGAAAGAGATGGGAATACCAGACCACCTGACCTGCCTCTTGAGAAATCTGTATGCAGGCCNCTCCTCCATCCATGGGATTCTCCAGGCAGGAATACTAGAGTGGGTTGCCATTTCCTTATCCAGGGGATCTTCCCAACCCAGGGATCGAACCCAGGTCTGCTGCATTACAGGCAGACGCTTTAACCTCTGAACCACCAGGGAAGCCAGTGATATGTATATATACATAGAATATTAGCCATAAAAAAGAATGAAATATTGTCATTTGCTGCAGCATGAGTGGACTTAGAGGCTATTATGCTAAGTGAAATGTCAGACAAGGAAAAACAAACGTCATATTATTCCATTTATACGTGAAATATAAAACTCAGTATAAATGAACAAACAAAACAGAAACAGACTCAAAGATAAAAAGAGCAAACTAGTGGTTGACATTGGATAGATGGGTATAGGGATGAATGGCATAGATGAAATTGTGTATATTCATTGGGTATTCTTGTATACTTTTCAAGTTTCCTTTTTTGTCACTTTATTCATCAAGTTCTTAACTTCTTAACTTGTTCTTAATAATTTGAATTATATCTTCAAATGTAGGTTTGTGACAATTTGTTATATTCTACTATTCTCAAATTTTAATTTGCATTTAGTTAAATATGCTGGAATACAGGTGATTTTACATTTAAGACACACAATCTTTTAAAATTTATTACTTCTAAAGTTACTGCTAAATTTTGAAAGTACTCACACATTAAAAAGTTTGATTAAATTAATTTTTATTCTGGCTTTTCATATTTGTTTAAGTTCTTTATATTAAATATTCAGTCAACTATAATTTCAAGTAAGCTATTTAGACACTAAGAATTCAACATTTCAAACATATGATTATCATTCCTGACCCTTCAGAATTTTAGGGGATTTATTAGCTTATCAAAAGTGATTTTCTAATTCAAACTTGGCTCAGCTATAAAATCTAAAGATGATAACCAAATAAAAGTTATTTTTCACAGACACTGAAAGGAAATAGATAACATTTTTGATCAAGGGCCCACACACACACACACAGCCACCTTATATAAGGCTTTCCTGGTGGCTCAGTAGATAAAGAATCTGTCTGCAATGCAGGAGACCTGGGTGTGATCCTTGGTTGAGGAAGATCCCCTGGAGAAGGAAATGATAACCTACTCCAGTATCCTTGTCTGGAAAATCCCATGGTCAGTGGAGCCTAATAGGCTACAGTCCATGGAGTCATAAAGAGTCAGACACATTTTGGCAACTAAACCACCAGCCACCACCGCAGATGGCTCAGTGGTGAAGAAGCTCCCCACCAATGCAGAAGACACAAGAGGCACAGGTTTGATCCCTGGATTGGGACTGTCTCCTGAAGTAGAAAATGGCAGCTTGCTCCAGTGTTTTTGCCTGGAAAACTCCATGGACAGAAGAGCCTGAGTGACTACAGTCCATGGAATCAGAAAGAGTCAGACAGGACAGAGCTGCTGAGCAGGCATGCACCACCTAATATAGTCTAGCACAGCATAAGAATCCTACCCTTAGACCTGCTTCCATTATTCTCCACAATTTTAGATTTATTCTCTCCTTTTAATTTTGAATTCATGAATTTTCTCAAAACTCTGAGCCAGTAGTTGTAAGATCATGTTTAGCTTAATGCAAGAAAAGTGAGCAGAGGACAACCTCTAGGTTTTTATAGTCAAGTAGTTTACATATTGTTCAGGCTTATTTACGTGTGTGTAGTCGCTCAGTCGTGTCTGACTCTTTGTGACCACATGAACTGTGTAGCACACCAGGTTCTTCCATCCATGGAATTCTCTAGGCAAGAATACTGGAGTGGATTGCCATTTCCTTCTTCAAGAGTTATCTATAGTTGATTTATAATCACCTTTTAATGGCAGTTCATATGATTAATAAAGAATCTATTCTTTTGGTGACAGAGAAAGTAAGCTTTAAAACAATTTGGAATTAGCACACTATCAGTCATTAAAAACTGAGATGAAATATAGTGTATGTGGATAAGTGAGCCAGAGAAAGTGACTAGTTTATCCCCTACATATTTCAGTGTTAGTGGATAGAGAAATATATATATATATATATATATTTTTTTTTTCCCTGTAATAAGAGAGTCTTACATTTCCTATCATTGCCAGGAAGTGAATTCTAGCAATAGAATCTTTCTCTTAGTAGGCCAATCATGTCTGATTTTTCCATTGCCCTCATTGCATATACCCACTAATGGAAATTTAATATACTAAGCAACATGTCTCCTTTTTCCTGTTGCTTCCAGTTGGATCTCATACATTTGCATTGAACTCAGAAGGCTGTCAAATTATGTGCAACAATTTAGATTGAGCATAGTTTAATCACATCCAGAGATGATTAAAATAAAATGTTATCATCTATTTCCTCAGTTTGACTTAATTTCTTATTAAGTTGGTGCTTTGTCTTATATTTCCTTTTTACTCATTTGTACTGAATATTCCATATAGCTTTAACATTTTCTACTTAAGAGAATAGAACATTCTTTAGAAATATGTTAATGTGATAGCAATAGGGATGCAGTTACAAGAGCTTTGCAATCATTTTTATTCTTTCTTAGACTGCACTGTTTGTAACAACCCCTTTGACCTCATAAGATTCAACAAGTTTCCTTCAAGTATATTTCTTTCTGCCTCTCATTTCCAGAATGCTAAATTGAGACCACTAACATCTGGCTCAAACAGATGCCCCTGAAGTTCTACAAACAGAATTTTTCCCTCAAAGCTAATAGTATAGGTGTAATAACAGTTTTTTAAAATATATAGAATTTATTGTTTTCTGGTTTTCTCTCCTGACATGATACCATTTTTTAAGAGATTATTTTACAGGATTTTTTTTTTTCTGAGTGAGATTCCACTTATGAATTTGTTTTAATTGTATAGTTTTCAAAACTAAGATTTGTTTAAGACAGTTTAATTTTCATTAAATTAAGTTCATTGGTAGTTTACCCATATTTTCAAACAGTATTGAGTAATTGGTTTTTTCATGCCATGGACATAAAAATGGTAGTTTATATGAAAAAAATGTATGATTGAAAATTCATAAAAGAAATTCAACTGTGGTAGAAACAAAACAAAGTCACTCTCAAAAATGAGATATACCTATTCCTGATAATTTGCCAAATATTTAAGCAAGAGAAAGAGGGAAAAACATTCTTCCTTTCTCCTTTACACATTGACTTTTTGCTGAGACTCTTCATCACTTGGCCAGGCCATTTTCATCTCTGCCTTCACTTCTTACTTGCATTGTGTCTAGAGATCACCCGAAGCTTAGAGTTGGTTTCAGATATTTTTTTCGGAGTGCAAAGGCATGTGTGTGTCTCTATACTCCTTGATATACAAGGACACTTTTAAATGCCTTAATTTCCCCAAATTTTCTGACCAGCTCTTCTGGGTAGGCTCTCCATGCTCTTTGTATTCCTCAAGGATGTAATCTTTTGACTCAGGCTGCTGTGGGTTATTCATTTATCTTCCAACTGTGTTTTTGAGAAACACAGTTCACTCATGTTGAGTAGGTTCCTAGTTAGGCTAAACAAAGACAAGTTTTGCATTGTCTTTCAGGTAACACCCAGACTGGCTGGAAATGAAAAATATAATTGCTTGTAAATAAGGTCTTTTCTATTCCCTTCAGATAACTGCAGCACCCAGGGTAGGGGTAGAGAAAGGGCAAATCAATCACAGAGCTTTCCCAGTCTTTAAGTTGATTTTCCTTGATTCAACATCTGCTAGGTTGCTGTAAACCTTTGCCTATTTTTTCAGAGTTCTTAAGAAGTTGATTCTGTCAGTTTTATTTGATTTTTTAGGCATCTTTCTCAGAGAGATATGTGGTTTAGAGCTTCTGACTTCATTTTCACTTGTTACTCCCCACTTCTTTATAGTCTACATTTTAAGCTGTATGCTAAATATTGTGGATGATCCACTCACTGTGTTGAGCTTTGTTCTGACAAGGAGTTATATTAGTGGAAAATTCTCTTGACCCTGTTTTTGTGTGTTTTTTCCTGTGATGAGTCTATTTTTGTTTTTGTCTTTAGTTTTGGGTCACATTCCCTAAAGCATGGTGATGTCTAAAATGTTGCCTCTCTGAGTCTCATCCAAATGTCTGAGTTACTGTACTTTTACTCCTACAACTTCTGAGTCTCTGCTCAGCTGTTTGTTCCCAAGCAGTCTCTCCTTGTAAGCCTTTGCAGAGTCCTGCTACACATATCCACGGCCCTGTCTTTGGTAGAGGACTTAGAGAGATTTCCCACATAAACTTCTGAGTTATTTTCACCCACCTACCATGAGCCTTGCTCATGTCCAACATCCCTCCTTGAAAACTCCAGCCATTACAGTCATCCAAAACATATCTGTTCTTCTTTAACTCAGAAGAGAATGTTCTCTGTGACCACTATTTCGCTGCATGGTAATCTGAAGGTATTTGCAAGTGGAAACCTATGATAATTGTGGAGCTCATATTTCCCATCCTTCCAGTATTCCACCTAGTTCTTTTATTTAATTCCTGGAAATAGTTGCTTTATAGATTTTGTCTATTCTTACATGACACACATTATTCTGTCTTCAAAGGAAGTAAATGTCAAAGACACTTTTTTTTTTTTGTCTTCCAATACAGTAATCTTGCAGGAAATTATTTGTAGGAAATATACAGAAATTTTCATGATGTTATGTGCTCAGATCAACTCACTACAGTTGTTAATGTTTTAAAATTTAAAACAACCTATGTTATGTGTGGGCTTCCCAGGTGGCGATAGTGGTAAAGAATCTGCCTGCCAATGCAGGAGACATTTGAGACATGGGTTTGATCCCTGGGTCAAGAAGATCCCCTGGAGGAGGGCATGACAACCCACTCCAGTATTCTGGCCTGGAGAGTCCCATGGATAGAGGAACCTGGTGGGCTATAGTCCATAGGGTTGCAAAGAGTCAAACACGACTGAAGCAACTTAGCGCATGTGTTATATATCAAATATATGATGTATGTAAATGACCCTTATTCCTTTGATTATTTACTTCTACACTATAATTTTCACTGAAAATCATTAATAGTGTAGAAAATATCCATGTTATGTTAAAGATCAATAAATAATGTATGCAGTATGAACCAATATTATTAAAATGTTTGTCTTGGGTGTATGTGTCTATATTTACATGCATAAAATTTATTCATATGTACAGCCTTTTTGTCATAACAAGTATAATCAGATGAGTTATTTAAAAATTTTTAATTCTTCCCTGTTATTTACTATAAAATTAACTGTCTAAATATATAAACTTCTTTCCTTAACATTTCAGTCAAAGTCTCATTTTGTTTTTTCTTTGCTTCTGATGACTCACCTAAAAGCAAACTGCATCTCTTCAATAAAATTGATCAGTTTTACTAGGATAGTCAATATTTTCCATTAGTATTTTTGTCACTTATGGCTGAATTATCCCCTAAATCTTGGTCTACGAAAATTCTGACTATTCTTTAATTACTATTTCAAAGATATTACTCTAATAAACTCAATAACTATATTTTATTCTTTACCGGCTAAGCTTTTGAAGTATTTTTGGGTTTTGTTTGTGGCATTTAGTACATTCTACCTTGTACTGTAGCTGTTAATCTGCTATGTTTTATTTTTTGCTAGTTTATAAGCTTTATAAGAAAGGAAGCAACATCTTATTTTTCCCCAAGGTCCTCACAATAGTAGGCCACTGAGTAAATACTGAATGTGTTTTATATCTTTATCTTACATTCTGAACCATTATATCTATGGTCTCTTGACCAGTCCTCTTTTTTTATCTCCCTTGTTAATTTGTACTTACTTTTCAACACTCAAGTAAATTATTTTCTTCTTCAAGTATTCTCTAAACATCTAGTAGTGTAATTTTAGTAGTTAATTCCACACAGTTGCACTCATCTCACATGCTAGCAAAGTAAAGCTCAAAATTCTCACAGCCAGGCTTCAACAATACCTGAATGGTGAAATTTCACACATTCAAGCTGGATTTAGAAAAGGGAGAGGAACCAGAGATCAAATTGCCAACATCCATTGGATCATCAAAAAAGCAAGACAGTTCCAGAAAAAACATCTACTTCTGATTTTTTGACTATGCCAAAGCCTTTGGCTGTGTGGATCACAATAAACTGTGGAAAATTCTTAAAGAGATGCAAATAACAGAACACCTGACCTGCCTCCTGAGAAATCTTTATGCAGGTCAAAGAGCAACAGTTAGAACTGGACATGGAACAACAGACTGGTTCCAAATAGGGAAAGGAGTACATCAAAGTTGTATATTGTCACCCTGCTTATTTAACTTATACGCAGAGTACATCATGCGAAATGCTGAGCTAGATGAAATACAAGCTGGAATCAAGATTGCTGGGAGAAATATCAATAACCTCAAATACATAGATGACACCACCCTTATGGCAGAAAGCAAAGAACTAAAAAGCCTCTTGATGAAAAGTGAAAGAGGAGAGTGGAAAAAGTTGGCATAAAGCTCAACATTCTGAAAACTAAGATCATGGCAACTTGTTCCATCACTTCATGGAAAATAGATGGGGAAACAGTGGAAACAGTGGCTGACTTTATTTTTCAGGCCTCCCAAATCACTGAGGATAGTGACTGCTGCCATGAAATTAAAAAATGCTTACTCCTTGGAAGGAAAGCTATGACCAACCTAGATAGCATATTAAAAAGCAGAGACATTACTTTGTCAACAAAAGTCCATCTAGTCAAAGCTATGCTTTGTTCAGTAGTCATGTTTGGATGTGAGAGTTGGACCATAAAGAAAGCTGAGCACCGAGTAATTGATGTTTTTGAACTTTGGTGATGGAGAAGACTTTTGAGAGTCCCTTGGACTGCAAGCAGATCCAATAAGTCCATCCTAAAGGAAATCAGTCTTGAATATTCATTGGAAGGACTAATGCTGAAGCTGAAACTCCAATATTTTGGCCATCTGATGGGAAGAACTGACTCATTGGAAAAGCCCCTAATGCTGGGAAAGATTGAAGGCAGGAAGAAAAGAGGATGACAGAGGATAAGATAGTTGGATCGCATTATCGACTTGCTAGACATGAGTTTGAGCAAGCTCTGGGAGTTGACGGAGGACAGGGAAGCCTGGTGTGCTGCAGTCCACAGGGTCACAAAGAATCAGGCTTGACTGAGGGACTGAATTGAACTGAATCTAATTTTGAATCATACCTCTATCACACTTTATGAATCTTTGAAGAATTTTTTTTCTTCTTTCTTTGTTTTTAGATAGACTCCTTCAGAGAAGAGGCTAAGTTTATTTGATATAGTTGCATGGTACAGTTCCTGACACACAGAGGGTATCATTATTTATAGAAAGGAGAAAGTTATGGGAAGGAAAAATTACTGAGTTTTGTGCACTAAAAGTTTATTCTTAATCATTTCGCATTTGTGTGAAGTTAGAAAAATATAAAGAAAACACTAGCCAAGAACTATACTTTACTTTCTCTGTTTGAAAGTGAAAGTGAAAGTCACTCAGTCCTGTTCTACTCTTTTTGTGGCCCCATGGACTATACAGTCAATGGAATTCTCCAGGTCAGAATATTGGAGTGGGTAGTCTTTCTCTTCTCCAGGGGATCTTCCCAATGTAGGGACTGAACCCAGGTCTCCCATATTGCAGGCAGATTTTTTACCAACTGAGCCTCAAGGGAAGCCCAAGACTACAGTAGAGGGCAGCCTATCCCTTCTGTAGCTCTCCAACTTTTAGAATACTATAAACTTTGGATATATATTGTCATAAAAATGGGGAAGGCAGGGTTATGGATTCTGATTAAAAATAACATATTTATTTATGCAAAAATTTTGACATCCATATCTATATAATACACCAGCATGAATTTTTTAACTTATGTGGGTCATTTAGTTTACCTTTCTTTCATCTTTAGCTACATTTCTGCTGTTCATAATATAGACATCTTACTTTTAAGGTTTAACCTTTTACAATATTGAAAATATTCATCAGATAATCATGAGTCTATGATTATCAGTACAGTAGATTCTAAAATGTTTTTTATAGTCGTGCAATAGCATTTACCATTTGATGGTGTCAGTTTTCATACTTAAAAGATAACTATGTCAATTTGAGTTATTTTTGGAAAGAACAAAATTACAATAAAAAGTAGGATAAATTTTTTTAAAGTTGATTCCAATATATAATTCTAAAACATCTATCTGCCTGGCTATCTAATATTTAATTGCTTGGACTGATGGAAGCACTGAAGGAGGACCATTTATCACTGAGACTGAGAACAGAAAGATCTTGAAAAGAAGTTAGAGTGATGTCCCTCATAGGTCTGCCACCATGTCTCCCTACTGTGATCCGCCATATATTTCTTAATAACTGAAATGGCATGTACCTGCAACTCATCACCAAGTTAATTATCTTTTCACTCTTATCTAGCCAGGCCAGGAATAGAATAATAAAATAAATGACAATCTTTGTTGTTAATGATATTTAAGTAAATTTCCTAGATGACAGTTGCTCTTGAAGGAAAGAAATCATATTGAACCTCTGTCACATGAAGGCTCAGAGGAAAACTCAGGTTTGAGTCTCACTTGTGTGCTTGCAAATAATTGCATCCCTTTTCAGCTAGGAGGCTTAAAAGCATTCATATTTCTTTCATACCTCTTTTAACATGATGGTGGTAAATCAACATA
Source organism: Neotragus moschatus (assembly GCA_006410615.1). Lineage (NCBI taxonomy): Eukaryota > Metazoa > Chordata > Mammalia > Artiodactyla > Bovidae > Neotragus > Neotragus moschatus. The sequence continues at coordinate 569,683 of SJYA01001456.1, forward strand.
AACATTTCTTTAAACACTTTACCAGTTAAGAAATACTTTTAATTGAACAACCCAAAGTGGGAAGATAGGGATTTAGTGAGTGAAGGAAAAAAAGGTGAGAGTTGCTCTGAAGAGAAAGTGAGTAAGGGAGAAAGTCCATTTTCCTTTTTCAGGTGTATCCTCATCAAAATCAATGAGCGTTTTTAAGACCTTAATCAGTGAATGCATATAACTGCGGTTCACTATAAGTTGGTGATAATTGTTAGTTTTCTTTTAAGCCTTAAGCTTTTATGTTTATTTTCGTATTTAAAAAAGTCAGAAATCATGGGAAATCAGTTTCAATGAGAAATTATTTTATTTGGGAATAATAATTATTGTTTTCTTAGAAATATGATTTATGGACCCAATACAGGATGTCTTCCCTTTGCAGGGTAATACAAAACAACAGTAATGACCTGTGTTGAAACTGTGCAAAACAATCTTAATAATCAATGTTAAAAATGAAAATTATTCTGTGACTTTTAAAAACTTTTATCAAAATATTAAATATATTTTATTGTCAGTTATGTGTATAGGGAAACAAAAAAGAGTACAACTAATATTTATTAAATTGTATTTAAAACATGTCATATTTTAAATTAGAGGGTTATTTATTTGTATAAAACCATTAAAAGTTTTTTGAAAAATACTTGCTATCTTCATCTTATCATATAACTTATTATATGGAATGAAAATCTTTGCTTTGGCACACTGTCACAGTGCTTTCTAAGCCTGAATCAGATCTCAACATTTTATACTTTGCACTTTCAATGTCGTGAAATATCTTTGATACTTTCTTTAATGCAAAGTATTTTTGCAATGCTACTTCCTCTCAAATATTTTCATCCTTTTTTATTACAACTATTTCTCTCATTTATGGCACTCAAAAAAATACAACAGATTTATTGGAAGACAATACTGTTTTGTTACTTAAAGAATGAACACATCTCATAAATAATTTATTATAGGGATTAGAAGGAAAAAAATTAAAGCTTCCTTAGTCTCAAAAGGACAATAGCAAATATTGTATCTGAGAAATTGGAGCATATATCAAGTTGCTATGGAAACAGAAGTACTAGAAAAGTAAATGTGTAAAACAAAAAAATTTAAATAAAACAAATGTAAAACATTTAATGCAAATTAATGAAGAAAATATTAACACTAAGGAAAATCAAGTCATAATTTTGAGAAAACATCCTGAAGTAAATCTCACAAAGAATGAGACAGAAATAGAGGAAAGTGCCAGGGTCCAGCCCCGGCGGGTCCAGGGAATTCGAAGCAGGACGCGTCGGCGTCTTAGAAATATAAGACTAGATTAGGAAATAATAGTATAGTAGGAAAATAAAGTGGAGAAAAGAGGCTGAATAACTTGGTTTACATGGAAAGCCAATAAAGTTCCACATAAGGAGCTTGCACCATCTACGTTGGGCCACAGGTGTCCATTTGAATATCGGAGAGTGCCCCACCTTGGGCTCTCTCTCTTACAGATCTTAGCAGCCCGGGCAAGTAAGTAGACATGGTGAGCCTCCATGCCCCAGATGGGAATTCAGCCTGAAATTAGAGTAAAGAAGAGACATGGGGGAAGCCCACCATTGGTGCAAGTCTCCCAATGCAAGACTCCCAATGCAAGACTCCAAAAACTATTTTTCAAAATCAGCTCATATACCCCAAGTTGTGCATAATGGAATATGCAGAGTTAGCAGGGGAGGCAGTCCTGACCCTCATTGAGACAAGGCTTTCTTTTTGCATACACTCCCATATACAAAAGGTCTCAGGTAGTTTACCTTATCTTCTGGCCAAGAGGCCTGTTAACATTTTTATGGCTCTCTTCCTGGACAATTGTCTATCAACCAGAAAACTCTTTTTCCCTAGAAGTGTTTTTTCTTTACTCTGCATTACCCTCAAAATACTACTAAATGAAGTTACATTCCTATAGAACAAAGGCGCAGTGGGTTGTAACAAAGAAAGTACTTAACTCAAAGATCTAATATTGCTAATACCAGGTCTACTACCTGTTTTTCTATATACCAACTATATCTTACAAATAAAAGATATGAAAATTTGGCAGCAAGTATTGGCTCAACAAATGAAACCTTTAATCAGTCCTATTCTAATGATTTTGACTCCTTGAAAGCTCCTACACTTCAAGGATGTTTTAAGCTTTCTGTGCCTCCCGCACTCAGGAGGCCTCAAGCATTCACATGCTCAGCTGTAAGAGTCTTGCAGGCAGGCTAGAAAGCCATCAGA